>JBBPBX010001296.1:0-5000 GCA_038048925.1 Garcialebias charrua
TACCACTTCTAACTTCTTTCTGTTAATTTCAGCTTCTTATGCTTCTATCAGCTTATTTCAGCAAATTTTAGGTTTTTTCCTGCTATTTTAGCTACTATTTTGCTGTTTTATGCTAATTTTAGCTTTAAACACAAAATCCACATAAATTGTACTCATATTAAACATTTTCAGCCTAATTCAGCAAAACTTTTCTCTCTGCACTTCCTAATGATAATTTAAGTTTCTTTCTGACATTTTAGCTACTTTTTAGCTGTTGTTTTTGCTAATTTCAGAAAGTTTCTGTTAATTTTCACTATTTTTTGCTCATTTATGTTTCTTTCAGCCTAAATGGGTAAAGGTGTTCTTTCTGCTTTCCTATTCTAATTTAACCTTGTTCTACCTTTTCAGCTAAAGCTTTTCGCCTTTTTTAAGCCAATTTAAACTGTTTTTGGATAAATTCAATTTTGTTGTGGTAATTTCTGCTACTTCCAACCTAATTAACTTCTTTATGCCAGTTTCAGCTTGTTATAATCCTTTCAGTTATTTATACTATTTCAGCTACTATTAGTAGTTGTTTTATGCTCATTTTAGCTTTTTCAGCTAATTCCATTTTTGAAGTTCATTTCAGCTCTTTCCACTTCCTTCTGGTAGTTTAAGCTTGTTTTTGCATTTTCAGCTACTTTTCAGCATTATTATTTTTTTTCCAATTTCGGATTTTTTAGCTAATTTCCAAATTGTGGTCATTTCTGCTCATTTAAATCTATCTCGGCAAAATGTGTTCTTTATGCTTTCTTCTGTTAATTTAGGCTTGTTCTTTCATGTTGGCTACATCTCTGCATTTTTTAAAAGCAAATTTTAGCTGTTTTTCAGCACGTTCTTCTGCAATAAGCATTCACACTGCAAATTTGCAGGGGATGCAATTTCTCTATTATTATTATTAATATTATTTGGTCTTTATAATTTTGCAACAGATACTTTGAATAGGTTTTAACCTAAAATAAGTGGGTCAGGTTGTTTTTACTCTGTATTTCAAACATTTTCTTCATTATATTTTTACTGTTGAATGATTAAAACTTGTAGATGGTTGGAGCTGATAGCTCTGCAGGCTCACGTGCACACATGTCAGTTGCGTGCAGTTCAAGAAAACGGCAAATAGATGTTAATATAAAGCCCAGTTTTATAGCATAGAGCTAGTGCCTGTGCAGGTGTAAGAGCAGGCAGGTTTGGACATTTAACCAGTCTTATGCATGCACGCACAGTGAGCCAACTTCACACAAAGGATTTGACAATTGTTTTATGCCAGAGGGAGCAAAAGTCAAAGTGTCCCTCGTGGTGGTCAGTGGGCCCAGGTAAAGGGTCAGGGTTGTGTTAGGGTGAAGGTTGTGTTGTCATTTTGTGATATTTAGCCCTTCAGTTGATTTTATAATAATGACACAGTACAACATTTAAAATGCTGGTTGTGAATCTACAATTTTGTGTAATTACAGTTTATCCTACACATTTATTTTACCGCACATTGTTATTTGGTGTGAATGTTTTTTTTTATAGATATTCTTTATTTTTATCCTACAGCAGTCTCAGTTTAATGCCTCTCTGTTCAGATGGGAATAAATATGACATTTTTAGGACTTAATTTTCATAAAATATTCCCTTGAGTTCATTTTAAATTATTTATTTCTTTATTTATTACCATTGGAGATAATCTACCTCTTAAATGTGTGATTTATTGCCACACTAAAAAAAAAAAAAAAAAAAATACAACAACAATTGCATGATAAGTTGTCTCACAAATAACAGGGAAAGAAGAAGAACAGAATTTTAAAAATACATTATTAGATGTGCACATATTTTATTGTTTCCAGCACACACAGTAACAGCTCAGAGTAGTAGAAATGGAACAACACATATCAAATAGGTAAACAGCAGAGTATTGCACTGATTCTCCCATTTTCTTATGTACACAGAAACATTCTTGTATTTAAATCATTTTTTTACACCTCTGTGGCTCATACTACATTTGACTGATTTGTATTTTCTTGGAGGAAAAGATTCAACTCTCAGTGCTCTCGATCCACTCACATGTCACTTTTGTCAAATCTCACCATTTCCTTCGCTGCTTGGCAAGAACGTGCAGACATGCTTGATCAAATGTGAGTTCAACAGTTTTAATCTGCACAAAGTTTCTGCAGATCGGCTCATCTCATGAGACGGCTAAATATAAAATTATTTGAGGGTGCCTTTGTTCGTGCCTGTGTGTTTGTGGGTTTTACCGCACAATATCTTAAGATCTTTTTATTTTAACCCCATCTTTATTCCAGCTTGGGTGTGTGACAGCTGTCACAAGCGAATCAGAAAGGTGTCTTGGGCAGAGCCAACCGATGTTGAACTGTTGGGAGACACACACACACACTCACACACACACACACACACACACACACACACACACACACACATGAAGTGTAGACGCTGTCAAAGAAAATTCACTGGGCTCAGCTCGTCTTTAGGGTTCTCACATTTGTTTTTACATTTTGCACTTATTGCACACACTACTCGCATACTCATCATTTATAAGGATTCTGTGTAATTTGAAATCACTGAAAATAACATTTTAATATTTTACTAAGAAAGTTCCAGTTTCCTGTGAATTGTATTTGTAGTTTCTAGTATTTTGTCTGTTAAAGATATCAAATACCCATTCATTTGTTGTACTTATAGCGGAAACAGCAACACATACTTAAACCTTTACAAAGATGATGATGATGATGAAGATGATAAGGTGATTATAATTGTTGTTTTATTACAAGGTATTATTGTTATAGCATTTTTTAAATATATTTTTGAACATTTCTTGTAGGTTTCCTGTCATCCATTTCCTTGTGGTTTTATATAAATGTACGGTATGTATGTACACGTATGTTTGCATTTTATTTTAAATTGTCAGTTTTTTTGTTGTTGTTGTAATCGTTTGTATTGCTTTTTTCTTTTATTTTTTGTTGTTCTCTTTTTAAAATGTACAAATAAATAAATGTACTCCCCCACACACATTTACATCTCTACATCTACATCTCTACATCTACATCTCTATAATAATAATAATAATAATAATAATAATAATAATAATAATAATAATAATAATAATAATAATAATAATAATAAACTTTATTTGTATAGCACCTTCCTACAATGCCTTGCATTGACCAAGGTGCTTAACAGGACAGAAAATATAAAAACCGGTACAATAAATCAGTGAAAATAGAATAAAAGCAACAGCAATAAAAGGAGGCAATGGAAATAAAAATGCTACATACTAAAATACCAAAGTAATAAAAGTTACACACTGAAAGCTTTTTTGAACAAGTGGGTCTTCAGTCTGGTTTTGAACAGAGTCAGATCAGAGGTGGCACGCAGCTCAAGGGGGAGACTGTTCCAGGCTTTTGGGCCGGCAACAGAAAAGGACCGGTCTCCCCATTGTTTGTACCTTGAGCGAGGCACCTCCAGCAGGTGTTGACTGGCAGATCGTAAAGCTCTGCTGGGGTGATGGACTTTCAAAAGTTCTGAGATGTACAGAGGTGCAAGTCCATTCAGAGCTTTGAAAACATTTTCATTCATTCAACCTTTATTTAGTCAGGTAAATCTTATTGAGCTTTGAGGGCTCATTTACGAAAGCGACCTGCTACAAACTAAAGAATGATGAACAGCAATGGTACAAGTACATTAAACAATAGACAAAAGAAAAAGAAAAAGTAGCAAAAACTAGCAAACATTATAAGGTAGATGTACAAAATCAAAAACAGGAACATGTCTGCATTGGTTTTTGCCAGGATTCCAACAGATTCTGAAAATCATTTAGGGAGGTCAGGGCCGAGAGCTTCAGATCTTTTTGTAAGATATTCCATGAAGCAGGAGCAGAGTAGGAGAAGGCCCTCTTGTCTAGTTCAGTCCTCACTGATGGAACACTGCAGGTGATCAAACAAGACAAACAGCAGCAGCTTGAACTGTATCCTGAACTGAACCGGGAGCCAGTGTAGAGAGGACAAGACAGGAGTGATGTGTTCATATTTTCATGTGTTGGTCAAAAAGTGTGCGGCAGAGTTCTGTACAAGCTGTAAACGGGAGATGGAGGATTGATTAATACCAACATACAAAGCATTACAATAATCAATCTCTACATCTACATCTCTATATATCTCTATCTCTATATATCCATCCATCGATATGCATCTATCTATCTATCTATCTATCTATCTATCTATCTATCTATCTATCTATCTATCTATCTATCTATCTATCTATCTATCTATCTATCTATCTATCTATCTATCTATCTATCTATCTATCTATCTATCTATCTATCTATCTATCTATCTATCTATCTATCTATCTATCTATCTATCTATCTATCTATCTATCTATCTATCTATCTATCTATCTATCTATCTATCTATCTATCTATCTATCTATCTATCTATCTATCTATCTATCTATCTATCTATCTATCTATCTATCTATCTATCTATCTATCTATCTATCTATCTATCTATCTATCTATCTATCTATCTATCTATCTATCTATCTATCTATCTATCTATCTATCTATCTATCTATCTATCTATCTATCTATCTATCTATCTATCTATCTATCTATCTATCTATCTATCTATCTATCTATCTATCTATCTATCTATCTATCTATCTATCTATCTATCTATCTATCTATCTACCTATCGTCTGTTGGCCTCGGTAGCTAGGTTCTCCATCGCACGCGGGCTCACCTCCAGCGACCGGGCAAGGCCGGTGGCGCTCGAGCGGGCGTCCGCTCGTCCAGCCTCCGGGCCCGGGCCGCGACCCATCGGTAGCGAGGCCGAGACGACCGGTCTGTCCCAGTGGTAAGGCGAGGAGCTCCGGCGCGCGCCGGGACCCGGCTCCGGACAGGGCGGAGCGCGGCCCCCCCCGGCACTGCGCGATCGGACTCCGAAACACCCGTTTCTCTTAAACTCAGTTGGCGGTGCGATCTCCCGGCT
>JBBPBX010001296.1:10000-11351 GCA_038048925.1 Garcialebias charrua
AGATTTAAATCCAATCCAGATTAAAATCAAAGTTTCCACGGTGGATGTTTTCATTGTGTTGCGTGTTCCTCAGCTTGAACACGTCTCTCTTTAGCGCTGTCTGAAAACATTTTAGATAATCGAAACCACACTGAATCCACGAGGAACTCTTTCTTTTTAAAAATGATAGTGAAAGAAGCATGAAAATAAAATTAGACTCAGTTTATTTCAGACAACTGAAATACATTTATGACAAATTAATCCTTGTCAGGTATCGGTTTGTTACTGTCAACATCAGTAAAGTCCTCCAGTCTTTAAAACCATTGATCACATTCACAGCAGATCCCACCCTGGCTGGTAGCTGTTCACCTGCAGGGTGAACTTTCTCCTCAACAGCCCATTTGTCGTGACACTACAATGAAAACAGCTGGAAAATGCTTCACATCTGCACGAGAAAACTACAAGTTCACATGCAGAAATGCATTCACATGAGATTGTTTACTTCCATTTCACATGCAAAACATCTGTTAAGGTACAAATGAATTTTCTCACCTTGTTTAACTTTTTCTAACCTTTTTCTGTTTTTGAGGATGTCATCTTCCACTGGACACTTTGGCGCCTCCTGGCTTTTATTGGATTATGTCACTGGTGTCTCATTAACGCCAAAAATACACTACATGCGTTCCGGCTCCGCCCCGCTCCGGTCCGACCTCCGCAGCAAATACGCACCCATTATAATCAATGAGAGAGTTTACACTGGCTCCGCACGGCGGCAGCGAGCTGCGTCGAGCGGACGGCAGTCCGTCAAAATTAGAAATTTTTCTATTTCTGCCGGACGCCGGAGCTGTGCGGAGTCAACTTTTGAAGATTACGTCGCACCAACAGGAAAAGGAACGAGCACAACTTCCGTATTTACAAAATAAAATCACCACGGGCGGACTTAATCCTAGCTCTATACGGATTTATTTGTACAAAAATGCTGTCAAACTATCATTTATGACTACGCCTACAAACGCAATACAATAAATAAATAAATAAATAAAGTATTTTATTCTGAAATGTAATACATCACTTCCTGTTGCTCAAACCATGTCCTGTCGCTCATTTACGAGAGAAGATCAAGGCAGCAGTCTCTACTGTTGTTCTCCTTCTTCCACCGAATGAATTGTTTTGTTCTGACTTACTTATTTATCACTTGATTTATCGCGCGATCCCGCAAATCCCGCGCATGCGTCTAGGAGCGGCGCATGCAGGCGGACCTGAGCTGAGCGGAGGAAGTGGAAACTGGACTCGCTCAGCTGCGACCTGCGGAGCGGAGCGGACCGCATGTAGTGTATTTTTGGCGTAAGGAGGAGCAACAAAGTTTTGCGTG
>JBBPBX010001296.1:11382-53590 GCA_038048925.1 Garcialebias charrua
GTGTGTGTGTGTGTGTGTGTGTGTGTGTGTGTGTGTGTGTGTGTGTGTGTGCACAGTCTTGTATTTCTGACTTTGTGGGCTCTTTGCATTGACTTCCATTTTTTTCTATAGCCTAAAGCAGGGGTGTCAAACTCACAAAAGGGGGCCAAAATGAAAACCTTTTTTCAAACTAAGGGCCGATTTCAGAATCTACATTAACTCAAATCAGATACAGTACCTGACAACTTGTCTTGGTGACAGGTTCCTCAACAAGAGTTTGATTGGTCTCATTTGATGTTCTCTGTTGTGCTTTCGACATCATAATCAAAGATTACTGAAAAAAAAAAATCATTAAAAGTATTTTATGTTTCACATATCATCTTGGGGGCCAGAGAAGATGTCGACGAGGACCACATTTGGCTCCCGGGCCTTGAGTTTGACACATATGACCAAAAGGCTCCCACAAACCCGGGCGGACCTCAGTCCGTGTGGGAACTGTGTATGCTCTGTCCACAGACAGGTGAGACTTCATATTTGAGCGTCCACCCTGAGCTGCTGCAAGGGGCGTTTACCATCGGGACAAGTTGAGTTTACCAATTGGTCATTTGTTGACACGCCTACTGGATTGATTGACAGGTCAAAAAAAAAAAAGATCCAGTAGCCCAACCACATTGGTGTTCTGTGTTTATATGTTTTTTTATTAAAAAAATTATTGAATAAAAACAACAACGGAGCGCTGGCCCTGCAGCCCACACATCAGAGCAGCCCACCAGAAAATCTCCAAACCCTCCCACAGCCACGCTGGACCTGATTTTAATTTGCTCGTGACAAATTCCTTCATTTCTCATCATTTCAGTCATGGCGTCAACGGACGAGGAGGAACAGATCGCTTGCCTCTTAGAAAACAAAAACTAAAGAAAAGCCCATTAAAACCAGATCAGGGATGAAGAAGGGGAATTTGATACATTGGTGTTGCATACAAAACAGTCTGTCGCTGGGCAATTTATTGTGCGACACAGAGTACGTGTACGCAGTTGTAAAAATTGAGCTTTGCACGAACATGCTGTGCGGGCGTCCGCCTCAAGACTAATCCTGTACGTGCGGACCTCAGTAGACTGACGTACGCCCGACTTTGTGCGAGCCTTAACCTTGACCATTACACTAAACCTAACCATTACCAGTACATACCTAACCCTAGCACATCCTCAATCCACACCTTAGTCCCAAACGCAACCTCTAACCCTCCAACAAGACGGATCCTTATGAGGACCAGGCTTTGGTCCCCACAATGTAACCTGAAACAAAACTGTGTGTATGTATATGTGTGTGTGTGTGTGTGTCCACAGTGCAATGGTTAGCATGTACAATGTGTGCATGCTCATTTGTCTCCTCAGTTCAGACTTAAGTTAACTGGATGTATGTCTGGTTAATTTTTGGAGTCTGTCCAATTCAACTTGTGCATCACAGCAGAGCCACTTTATGAAACAACACATTTCTTTTAGAATTGCACCACTCAAGGTGGCTGCACGTTGGAGTAGCTGTCCCTTTAGTTCTTTTATATTGCTTTTGAAAACTTTATTCCTCTTTTTCTGGATGTAATTTTTATTTATTAATGATAATTTCCTCTGTGCATCTGGAAGGATTTTTACTGAACACGTTTTACAACTGGACATTTGTTGTGATGCGTAACCACGACAACAAGGTGTTTTCTAAATCTGGGAGCAGCTGATTAGCCCCTCAAAGCTCAAATAATAATAATAATAATAATAATAATAATGAATTTAATTTATAACGCACTTTTCATTAACAAAAATCTCAAAGTGCTTCAAAGTGCAACAAAATCAAAAATAAAACAAGCGATAAAACAAATAAAATCAATGATAGTATCAACTAAAATCAAAGATAAAATCATGAGGAGACAGAGTAGGCTCGCTTAAAAAGAAAGGTCTTATATAAATAAGAAATAATACCTCAACTACAGCCCCAAATCCCAAATGAGTTGTAAAGGAGGCGCCATGGATGCATCTCCGTTTACCTGGCGGGTAACTGGTTTATTTTTAAAACATGTCTATAACACCTTCACATCTCAGCAACAGATTACATTTGTTCAAACTTTCTGGCGTATTATTTAAACTGTTCCTTAGATTTTAAAGCTGTTACATTTTCATTCATTCAAGCTGTATTTAGTCAGGTTAATCCCATTGAGCCTCGAGGACTCATTTACAAGAGAGACCTGTCTACAAACAAAGAATGAAGACAACAGCAACGGAAGATTTTCCTTGAACAGTCAACAATAGACAAACATAAGAGGTATACATATTCTTTTTTTAACAATCAAAAACAGGAACACGTCTGCATTGGTTGCCAGGATTCCAACAGATTCTGAAAACCATTTAGAGAAGTCAAGGTCGAGAGCTTCAGATCTTTTTGTAAGATATTCCATGAAGCAGGAGCAGAGTAGGAGAAGGTCCTTTTGTCCTTTTCTGATATTTTTTTCATGCCCTACACTTTGTTTGACTATATAAATAGAACGTTTACTGCAAATTAATTTTGTAAAAGGAAATGATAGGAATTTAGACAGCGGAAACTGAAAATGCAACCAAAAGCAGAGGTTTGTAGACAGCAAGCCCAACAAAGACAAGTAAAGCAGATGAAGAGTACCATACCATACATACCAATTTATTTCTAAAGCACTTAAAAATACAACATCAACCGTCCGAAGTGCTGTACAAAGACAAAACAACACAAAACAATAAAAACAATCATATAAATAATCAGAACATCACAAGTAAGAGTATGCAAATGAGAAAACAATAGAGGAATGTAGATAAAGTAGAAAATGTCAGAACAGCAACATTCAATGTAAAATCAGATGTTTGTGATTTACTGTCACCGATAACTAAACTGTTTACCAAACTTCTTTGCAGTGAGCTGAATTTCCTGAACTTGGTTGAAAGTAAATAAATCAACTATCTTTTTTTTGGGCTTACCTGCCTGTGAATCCTCTTGTGGGGGATGAATAATTACACTTTTAAACAAATGGTGAGACATGCTCGCTCTGTAAAATAAATATAACCGTATCTACGAACAAATATTCATCATAACCCAAGTCAAGGTTTCACATGCGACACCACACCTTTAGCCACTGCTGAAGTACAGCAAAGTCATTCCATTAATAATGTGATTTATGTGCTTTAAATTTAGTTTTATTGAGGAAAGGTTGTATTTTTTATTCTCGAGCTGCCAGCTTCAACTTGTATTTCTTGCATAACGAGTCTTCTTAATTAGGCAGGCTTTGATTGGTCAATCGCACCAGAAAGTTTAAAACTGCACAAATGCACATACACACTCATTCAATATTAACAAAAAGAACATGTCACCTTAATTCAGACCTCAGACACTCTGCTCGCCTGCACCCCCACACCCTATTTCCTTCCATCCTGCCATCTCGCCACAACCGCTCCAAATTAATCTGCAAAATATTGATTTGAGTACCAAGGGTGTGTGTATGTGTGTGTTTGTGTGTGTGTGTGCGGAGTGTGGGGGGGAGGGCACAGGATTGTGGCCGCATATTAATACGAATGAGCTGTACTTCGTCTCTCCTCTATACTTTAAGATCCTCATATCTTCATAATTGATTAATGTTCCTTTGTGAAGTGGGGATGAATAATACATTAGTGGGCCTGCTGTTCCCTCAGGCTGATGAGAAAATGTTTAATTTCAGTAAATGTGGCTCTCCTTCTCCTCTGTCTCTCTCTTTCATTTTCCTTCTCGGGTTATTTGCGAGCGTTGGAGTCTGTTTGTGAGTTTGCACTTGGCAAGCTGGAGTGTTGTTGATTTGCTTTTTTCTCCTCTTCATTTTTTTCTTTGCGTGTTTGCTGTCGGCTCTAAGCGCACGTTAAGCATCACAAAGGCAGCATCTGCATTTGAAAACACGAACGACGAAATTGGCGGAATGAGCTCAGCGTTGTTCTATTAACTGATAGAACTTCAAGAGTGGTTTCGTTTCCCGTGCTCGCCGCCTTGACAAAAGGAATCATCGCTTTGGACATTTTCCTCGTGTTGCCCTGTTATACACGCCACTGCCGCATCGCCATCAGCGCTCGAAGACAACGTGCTATTGTGCTTTAAATGTACTCAATGCAAACTATGAAATCAAACATAAAAAGGTTATCCTGAACTATATCAAGTGGGGAAGTTTAAAAGAGTTTACTTCAGCAGTTTTCCACACATGCAATTCTAAAATGTGTGTAGGCCCTCAGTGTAAACAACGCCCTCAGTCGAATCTTTCAGAACTACAGTATGTGGAATATACTGTAAATACTAACAGAGAAACGGCATTTTCGGTGGAAATACAATATGGATGCGTATTGCTGACGAACTGCTGAAATTAGAAGAAAAAAAGCTGAATTTTAGATGAAAAGGAAGAACAAGCCTAAAGTAGCAGAAGGAAGAAACACATACTTGTTGAATTAGGTTAAAATGAGCACATAAATAATGAAATTACCTAAAAAATTAGGCTGAAATTACGTTAAAAAAAAAAAAGCTAACAAAAGTAGCTGAAAAGGCAAAAAGAAGCTTAAAGTGCACGTTTAATGTTAGTTTTAGGGGCAGCAAAATAATATTTAGAGGTTATACAGTAATTTTGGTAATCCTCCCTGCTTTCCAATTTAATAGCAACAGCCTAAGAGCTACAAATCAGGGGTAAAACGCTGAGCCTAAAAAACGTGCGGTTTTGGAGTCACGTGACACGTGACGTAGGCGCAGGAGGCGAAGTAGTCGAAAGCTGTTGTATTGTATTGTATTGAATTGTATTGAATTGTATTGAAGCGAAAGAGGTCCAATAATGGTTAATATTGGTGTGTGCGGGGGTTGTTCGAACTCCAGTTTGTCTGGACATCAATTTCCCGCAACAAAAAAACAGTTTTCAGAGCTTGTGTGAGGTTTGTCCGGTTGAAAAAGCAGGATTTCACCAACAGAAACGTCACGACCAACTCCGTGATTTGTAGTGCGCACTTCCGTCAGGAGGATTACAACGACAGCGACCTGAACAAACACAGGACGGGCTTCAGAAGTAAGGACAAGAATATAATTTATTTATGTTTTGGTTGAAATGGTTGAAAGTGGTTTAGGAGCTATAAATTACAAAATGCACAGAGCAAAATCTAGGCTAACTCGAGGGTTGCGTCTTGAAAAATGAATAAACAATCAAATTTTATCTCAAATGTCTGCTACAGGTCATCAGTTTGTAAATAAAACACATAGAATTACTGACTGGCAGCAAAAAAGATATCCATCGAATGGTTTAAGAGCTATAAATTACGAAATGCACAGAGCAAAATCTAGGCTAACTCGAGGGTTGCGTCTTGAAAAATGAATAAACAATCAAATTTTATCTCAAATGTCTGCTACAGGTCATCAGTTTGTAAATAAAACCCATATAATTACTGACTGGCAGCAGAAAATATATCCACTGAGTGGTTTAGGAGCTATAAATTACGAAATGCACAGAGCTAAATCTATGCTAACTCGACACGGTTGCGTCTTAAAAAATGAATAAAATAAAAATCACATTTTATCTCAAATGTCTTCTACGGGTCATCAATTTGTAAATAAAACCCATATAATTACTGTCTGGCAGCAGAAAAAATGTCCATCGAGTGGTTTAGGAGCGAAAAAATTTTTTGTTTAGGGAGCTAAAAAGATTTAGCTAATGTAGTTAAATCCATCAGTGGTGTAATTAATGCTGTATCTCTATACAGTATATAAATAAAAAACATTTTTAGCTTTAGGTATCTAGAAGTTATTTGGCTAGATATTTGATGTAATAGTCAGAGATGACATACTTATGTCAAAACAACTTTACAATCTGTCGCCTCCTCCTGGTGCGATCCCATATCTTTCTTAGCTAAAGCACGAACGTCCCCTCCCGTGATGTCACTTCCAGTTTACCGCTGAGGGCGCTCTTTTTAGACAGAGTAGCAAGGGAAGACAAAAAAAGTAGTAGTGGCACATTTTATTTTGAGATATGATCCGTATTTTTGATGAAAATTGGAGTTTTAGACATGTTAGGTTAAAAAGGCAACTACATGAGTTTAAAGTGAAAGACGCACTTTAAACTACCAGAAGGAAGTGGGAATTGAAAAGAGCTAAATAATGTAGAATTAGCTGAAAAAGCTAATACTAACACTTAAAAAAGCTAAATAGTAGCTGAAATAACAGAAACTAGGGAAAAGGAGCTGAAAGGAGCATAACAAGCTGACCTTAGTAGAAATAAGTTAATTAGGCTGCAGAAGTTACCACAACAAATCTTGAATTTATCTGAAAACAGCTGAAATTAGCTAAAAAAAAAAAAAAGGCTGACAAAAGGAAAGGCAGTACAAGCTTAAATTAGCAGAATTTAGCAGAAGAAAGCAGAAAGAACACCCAGCCCAATTAGGCTGAAAGAAGCAGAAATGAGCACCAAAAAAAATGGAGATTATCTGGAATAAAAACCCACAGAAAATAGAAAAAAAGAAGAAACAAAAAAAGAACATCTGAAAAGTAGCTAAAAAAGGCAGAAAGAAGCTTTCGTTACCAGATGGAAGTGGAGAGAGCACATTTTTGCTGAATTAGGCCAAAAAAAGTTGAAATGTGTGCAAAAAATGGAAGTTAGCTGAAAAAGTTAAAATAGCATAAACATGGCTAAATCGTTGGTGAAATAGCTTAAAAAGCTGAAGCCTGCAGAAATGAGCTAAAGGGCATAACAAGCTGAAATTAGCTGAAAGTTGCTTTCTTCATCAGTAAACTTACTGCCTCCTCCTCTACAAGTAGATTAACACAATTTTATATCATGCATCCTTATTTAGCTTTCTTTGTGCGTCCATCAAACGCATCATTTTGGCCCGACCTGGAGGCTCGGGTCAAAAATCACAGCTCTACATCTCCGTGTTATCACAATGCAAACCTTTAAAGCTAACTGATGGGGTTTCTCCCCTGCAGCCTGCACGGAGTTGGAAAAACCTCACGTTTGAGTCGACTACCTCAGCTCATCGTGTTAACGGCTTTAATGACGCTACACTGAAGCTCAGTGACTGTAATGAGGAGTTTAAGAGCTGCAGCACAGCGAGCCTGGCATGAGCGTGTGTGTTTGGGAGGCACCTGATGAGCATCTGTGTGCAGGGAAAGATGAACGACGACGTGAACGCACACGCAGGCCTCACTTCACGCCTCCTCCGCTCAGCTTCATTCCCATTTGAACTTCTGCTGGCGGTGATGGAAACCTGAGCACAGCTTCATAACACACACAGAGCTAATTGAATAAATATTACTTCTCTGTTAACAAGGATCCTAATTAGTTATGCTAATCAGCCCAGATAACCTAATTAACCCCATAAAGTGCATCTGAGAGGTCCCCTCTGTGTGCTTATAAGTGGGTGTGGGTTTCTATGCCTGAGAGAAAATTAGAGGCTCTTAAGAAAACATGTTTGCGTAATTAGTTTTCAATGACACAGAGCATTTCTTTTCTTTCTGTTTTGCTTTTGAACGTGAAGCAATGTGCCCTCCACACTGAAAGAAACAGGATGAATAGAAGGTATGTAACCTGTGTTTCTGCTTCTAAGCTGTGTATAGCTGCGTGTACACATATTTCTGTCTGCCCTCTGCCAGGCTGGTCTCTTAGTTAAAGCCACATGGTCATGTATATTTTTACAACTATTATGGTATTTTAAACAGAGTGTGTATTTGTTCAGGGCATGTCTGCCCGCGCCATTAGTTTATGTCCTTGGAAATACTATTTGGCCTCAATTCCTCTCCGTTTATTTAAAACCTTCAGTCAACGTTCCCCTCCTAATAGTGAGCCGTGTTTCCTCTCGTTTAGCTCCACCACTCATTATCTGGGCCGTGTGCAGGAAACGTTGTTTTGAGAGGAGAGTGAACGAGAGAGAGAGAGAGAGGGGAAAGACTTGGCGTGGGACAAAGAGGGAGAAAAATGATTAAAAATGAGAGAAAACCAAAAAAAAAAACGACAGTGGAATTAATGCGTGACTGAAAGAGAGAGAATTTAGATTTAGATTGTCTTTGAACCTGACTACAGCTGCTTGTGCTTCTAATGAATGGTGAAGAGGAAGAGGGGAGGGGGACGCGCAGACAAGACAGTCTTTGTTGCGCCTGTGCCAGAGACGCAGCAACAGATTCGTGTCTTACAGGAAGTCTGAAAACTACTCCAAGTCAAACCCAAACTCTGTTTTTTATTAATAATATACAACGTCTGCTTTTTTAAATGCACTCATTAACATTTTTTTTTTCTGATTCTGAATGCCTCTGTATGTTTCAGTGTTTGCAACAACTAGGCTCGTCGTGAGTACATACAGTACATTTTGTTTATAAAGATACTACTACCATAGTTTCTGCCGTACACATCGCAGCGCCCTATAAGTCGCATCAATGCAAATATGTCAAATAAAGTGGGAAATAATAATAATAATAATAATAATAATAATGAATTCAATTTATAATGCACTTTTCATTAATAAAAATAGAGTTACCAATCAGACTAACATGCATGTTTTTGGTTTGTGTGAGGAAACTGAGTACCTGGAGAAAACCCACGCATGCACAGCGAGTATGCAATCCATAAATAAGTTGCTTCGCCATATATGTCGCATCTACAGGTAGTCCCCGACTTACGAGCGAGTTCCGTTACAACGAGGTGCTCGTAACACGGAAATCTCGTAATTGGAACGGCCGCCACGTGTCTCGTAAGTCCGGAATTTCGCTCGTAAGTTGGAACGGTTTTGCTAGCGCGACTACAAACACTCGTTTTTCATCGAAAAACTGCTTACGAGTGCATAAAAATGATCGGAAACGTGTGTCCACATGTTTAGCTAACGAACTGTGGTGAAAAAACACAGAAAAACTCGGTATTTTTTGCATTTTTTCCAAAAATTCGCCAGCTCGTAAGTCCGGAACCTTGTGTTAGAGCGCTCGTAAGTTGGGGACTACCTGTATTATGCATCACCGCTGACAACCCGGAAACGCAGGCCGGTGTTGTGCCAAAAATCAATTGGCTGCCAAATGACGGTCACGGGAGCGCGCACGGGAGGACTTTAACAAGATTAACACTTAAAAACAATTATTTGTTTGCTCAGATTTATAGCAAAGGTGTGTCTCAGTTTAACTTTTTCTTAATAAATGCACTTTGCCAGTCAACTCAGCTACATTTCAAAATCTGATATGAATAAACAGGAACGTGCAGAGGGAGACTCGCTGCATATTTCTTTATAATTTAACTCTATAAACACTTAAAACAATTATTTATTTGCTCGACTTTATAACAAATGTGTGTCTCAGTCTACTTAGGCTGCTACCCCCGCGACCCGACCCCGGATGAGCGGAAGAAGATGGATGGATGGATGGATGGGTGTGTCTCAGTTGAAGTTTTACTTAATAAATGCACTTCAATAGTCAAATTAGCTGCATTTCTCTGGGGCGGTGCAGCAAAATGAAGCTGATTTGAAGGTTTCTCCAGGCGAGCAAAACAAAGGTGGCAGGCCATGGCAAGCTGACTGTGTCAATAATTGCCACTTTTACCTGTTACATGACACAACGGCATGCCATACTACTCGAGTGCCATCTAGCGGCTGCAAATGGTAGTGTTCAATATTTTCAGTCAGAATGAATGAAAATTATCATATCTCAGCCAAAAATTGATTTATAAATATGGGAAAAAATCCATAAATATGTCACTTTGGAATATAAGTCGCAGGACATGCAAATTATGCAAAAAAACCAAAAAAACAACACATCTTATAGGCTGAAAAATACAGTGGTAGTAGTAGTGGTTGGTTCTAGAACAGGTGTAAGAAATTCAGACATATGATAATATTAGATCAAAAGTTCCTGTCTTTTCTTCTCGTTGGGATGTGAGGCCAGCAGAGCCTGGTTTACTAAAAATACCATGTTGCATTTATTGGACCAGACTGTGCACTATGCACACATTAAAGTCTACACTATTCCACCGTGCACAGTCATTTTGTTACATGAGCCTTCTTTTAAGCATGACATAACCAACTACAGCTAAAGGCACATCAGCAAGACAAGACCTGTGTGAATCAATAAGAGTCTTTCCATCCATCTATTATCCTTACCCGCTTCTTCCTTTTCGAGTCACAGGGATCACTGGTGCCCATATCCAGCCATCACTGTGTGAAAGGTAGAGAACACCCTGGACAGGTCTCCAGTCCATCACATAGAAACGAAGGAGACACCAACCATTCACTCTCCTTCTCACCTAGGGACAATTTAGAGTTACCAATCAGACTAACATGCATGTTTTTGGTTTGTGTGAGGAAACTGGAGTACATGGAGAAAACCCACGCATGCACAGCCAGTATGCAAACTCCCCCCAGACAGGCTGGGGTTTGATCCGTCAACCTTCTTGATGACTGCACCATTCAACAAGCGTCAACACCTACATAACATATCTGAGTTGAATTTTTATTTTTAACAAGGGCAACATCCTTTTTTGTTTACATGAAGAAGGGGAACATCAAACTTGTATAAGGACCAGCTTACGGGCACATTGTTCCTTTTCCCTTTTCAAAATCTGTGATTCTGTATTGGGTCAAGTATTATACAAGGTCTCTGGCAGGGATTATAGGACACAAGTTCGTTAGCCTCTCAGTTCCCAGAGGATTTCTGTTCTGTGGTCTGGGACACTGGACAGGAAACAAAAAGTGCCCTCGTGTTTTTAGAACCAACTTCAAGGCCTTGATCAGAAAATCTTTGCGGTCTAGAATAACGGGGAGAGAACAAAATTTCACCACATCAAGCTCAGCAAGTTCTCACAAGTGATATGTTTTCTTTATAAACACAAAGTTGAAGCAGAAAATTAATCCGTTTATGTATTTTATTCCCTAGTTTAAACCAAAACTAAGGTAATGACACAAAGGACAAAAGGCAGGTTCTAATTGTTGATAGGATAATACAAAGCATATTTTCTATATTTGTTCAGAAAAAAAGCTAAACTGAATCATAGACAACTATTTTTTGACACTTAAGTTGATGGTCAAATCTGACACTAAAGTTTTTAGCTGACTTTTGATTTTATTTTTATGAACGACCTAAAACCGCCTATGGATCTGAGGATGTTATGATAAACTTGTTTAGGGACAAACATGGCCAAATAAAGTTTTACTTTGATATAGCTGTGCAAATGTCACGGGTATTCAGGAACTAACCTCAATCAAGTAGTCATGAAACATTCAAAATCACCAGGCTTTAAGAACAAATACTGTACATTTGTGTATCATCAGCATAACATAAAACTGAATTTCTGCAACAAGTGGCCTCGATCAAGAATTTTAAAAAAATCCAAGTATAGACCCCTGAGGTACCCCACATGTGAGAAGAAGTGTTATGCACAGTTATGTGAAATATATTAATTTGATAGATTGGAATTAACCACCTCTAGAGCTGCACTAGAAACTCTAAATCTGAAGAATAATATTATATATGGATTTTAATTAAGATATGGTTTTCGTAATACTGCTAGCATTAGAAATATTGCTCGTTTGAACGCACAGCTCTATGTGTTATGTGACATCTTCATAAAAGCAAATGAATCAATATATTACAGGTTTAAGATAGAGTTGTGTGTTAAAACTCAAACAACTACAAGCTTTTTGTGATTTTTATTTTCAATAATTTACAAGTTGTCTGTTGTTATTTTAATACATATATATTTATTGCATTTATATATTTATCACAGCTCAAAAGACCCATCAAATAACTGAAGATTTAACCTGCATCATATCTCCACAGTATGTTAGTCGAAGACCCCGAGGAGGAAAACGTGTCAGGAGACAGAGGGAGAGGAGGAAAGTGAAGAATGTAGGACTGAGGGTTGCAACTCTAAATGTGGGGACAATGACAGGCAAAGGTAGAGAGCTGGCTGGACATGATGCAGAGAAGGAAGGTAGATGTTTTATGTGTCCAAGAGACCAAGTGGAAGGGCAGCAAGGCTCGCAGTATTGGAGCAGGGTTCAAACTGTTTTACCATGGTGTGGATAGAAAGACAGCAGGACATGTATGAGGACAGCAGGACATGTATGAAGACAGCAGGACATGTATGAAGACAGCAGGACATGTATGAAGACAGCAGGACATGTATGAAGACAGCAGGACATGTATGAAGACAGCAGGACATGTATGAGGACAGCAGGACATGTATGAAGACAGCAGGACATGTATGAAGACAGCAGGACATGTATGAAGACAGCAGGACATGTATGAAGACAGCAGGACATGTATGAAGACAGCAGGACATGTATGAAGACAGCAGGACATGTATGAAGACAGCAGGACATGTATGAGGACAGCAGGACATGTATGAAGACAGCAGGACATGTATGAAGACAGCAGGACATGTATGAGGACAGCAGGACATGTATGAAGACAGCAGGACATGTATGAAGACAGCAGGACATGTATGAAGACAGCAGGACATGTATGAAGACAGCAGGACATGTATGAAGACAGCAGGACATGTATGAAGACAGCAGGACATGTATGAGGACAGCAGGACATGTATGAAGACAGCAGGACATGTATGAAGACAGCAGGACATGTATGAAGACAGCAGGACATGTATGAAGACAGCAGGACATGTATGAAGACAGCAGGACATGTATGAGGACAGCAGGACATGTATGAAGACAGCAGGACATGTATGAGGACAGCAGGACATGTATGAGGACAGCAGGACATGTATGAGGACAGCAGGACATGTATGAGGACAGCAGGACATGTATGAGACAGCAGGACATGTATGAAGACAGCAGGACATGTATGAAGACAGCAGGACATGTATGAGGACAGCAGGACATGTATGAAGACAGCAGGACATGTATGAGGACAGCAGGACATGTATGAGGACAGCAGGACATGTATGAGGACAGCAGGACATGTATGAGGACAGCAGGACATGTATGAAGACAGCAGGACATGTATGAAGACAGCAGGACATGTATGAGGACAGCAGGACATGTATGAGGACAGCAGGACATGTATGAAGACAGCAGGACATGTATGAAGACAGCAGGACATGTATGAAGACAGCAGGACATGTATGAAGACAGCAGGACATGTATGAAGACAGCAGGACATGTATGAAGACAGCAGGACATGTATGAAGACAGCAGGACATGTATGAGGACAGCAGGACATGTATGAAGACAGCAGGACATGTATGAAGACAGCAGGACATGTATGAAGACAGCAGGACATGTATGAGGACAGCAGGACATGTATGAGGACAGCAGGACATGTATGAAGACAGCAGGACATGTATGAAGACAGCAGGACATGTATGAAGACAGCAGGACATGTATGAGGACAGCAGGACATGTATGAAGACAGCAGGACATGTATGAAGACAGCAGGACATGTATGAGGACAGCAGGACATGTATGAAGACAGCAGGACATGTATGAAGACAGCAGGACATGTATGAAGACAGCAGGACATGTATGAGGACAGCAGGACATGTATGAAGACAGCAGGACATGTATGAAGACAGCAGGACATGTATGAGGACAGCAGGACATGTATGAAGACAGCAGGACATGTATGAAGACAGCAGGACATGTATGAAGACAGCAGGACATGTATGAAGACAGCAGGACATGTATGAGGACAGCAGGACATGTATGAAGACAGCAGGAC
The DNA here is from genome assembly GCA_038048925.1 of Garcialebias charrua. Lineage (NCBI taxonomy): Eukaryota > Metazoa > Chordata > Actinopteri > Cyprinodontiformes > Rivulidae > Garcialebias > Garcialebias charrua. The sequence goes on from JBBPBX010001296.1 coordinate 25,066, forward strand.
ATGTATGAAGACAGCAGGACATGTATGAAGACAGCAGGACATGTATGAAGACAGCAGGACATGTATGAAGACAGCAGGACATGTATGAAGACAGCAGGACATGTATGAAGACAGCAGGACATGTATGAAGACAGCAGGACATGTATGAAGACAGCAGGACATGTATGAAGACAGCAGGACATGTATGAAGACAGCAGGACATGTATGAAGACAGCAGGACATGTATGAGGACAGCAGGACATGTATGAAGACAGCAGGACATGTATGAAGACAGCAGGACATGTATGAAGACAGCAGGACATGTATGAAGACAGCAGGACATGTATGAGGACAGCAGGACATGTATGAAGACAGCAGGACATGTATGAAGACAGCAGGACATGTATGAGGACAGCAGGACAGTGGTGAGATGTGCTGTAGGAGTGACAGATAGCTTCAAGGTGGAGGTGGGAGTGCATCAAGGATCGGCTCTGAGCCCCTTCTTGTTTGCTCTGGTGATGGACCGACTAACAGATGAGGTCAGGCAGGAATCCCCATGGACTATGATGTTTGCAGATGACATTGTGATCTGTGGTGAGAACAGGGAACAGGTGGAAGAGAACTTGGAGAGGTGGAGGTATGCACTTGAAAGAAGAGGAATGAAAGTCAGCCGTAGTAAGACAGAGTACATGTGTGTGAATGAGAGGGAGGAGGTGGAACAGTGAGGCTACAAGGGTCAGAGGTCACAAAGGTGCAGGACTTCAAGGACTTGGGGTCCACTGTCCAGGAAAATGGGGAATGTGGTAAAGAGGTGAAGAAGAGAGTCCAGGCAGGATGGAGTGATGGAGAAAAGTTTCAGGAGTGATTTGTGACAAAAAGGTGTCAGCAAAGGTCAAAGGTCAAAGGAAAAGTTTACAAGACAGTGGTGAGACCAGCTATGTTGTATGGTCTGGAGACAGAGACATGGACAAAAAGACAGGAGACAGAGACATGGACAAAAAGACAGGAGACAGAGACATGGACAAAAAGACAGGAGACAGAGACATGGACAAAAAGACAGGAGACAGAGACATGGACAAAAAGACAGGAGACAGAGACATGGACAAAAAGACAGGAGACAGAGACATGGACAAAAAGACAGGAGACAGAACTGGAAGTGTCAGAAATGAAGATGCTGAGGTTCTCCTTAGGAGTGACAAGGATGGATAAGATCAGGAATGAGATCATCAGAGGTACAGCACATGTTGAACAACTGGGAGATAAAGTTAGAGAGGACACACTGAGATGGTTTGGACATGTCCAGAGGAGGGACAGTGGTTTGGACATGTCCAGAGGAGGGACAGTGGTTTGGACATGTCCAGAGGAGGGACAGTGGTTTGGACATGTCCAGAGGAGGGACAGTGGTTTGGACATGTCCAGAGGAGGGACAGTGGTTTGGACATGTCCAGAGGAGGGACAGTGGTTTGGACATGTCCAGAGGAGGGACAGTGGTTTGGACATGTCCAGAGGAGGGACAGTGGGTATATTGGTAGAAGGATGTTAGAAATGCAGCTGCAGGAAAAAGACAAAGAGGAGATATATGGATGCAGTTAGAGAGGACATGGAGGTAGTTGGAGTGAGGACAGAGGACACAGAGGACAGAGTGAGGTGGAGGAGGATGACTCGCTGTGGTGACCCCTGAAAAGGGAAAAGCCAAAAGAAGAAGAAAAAGAAAAAGAAGATATCTCCACAGTATTTTGTGTAACAGATGCTTCACAAACAGGTCAGTTAGTAAGTCTGGTGTCATGTGAAACTGACAGTCAGTTTTGCAGCATTGTTCTGGGATCATGCAGTAATTATTCAGCAAGGTAAAAACAGCTCACTGAGTGTTTTACAGCCATGTCTGTGTTTGTAGTTTGAGTCGAGAAGATTATCCTACATTTTGTTTAAAAAAAAATAAAAAAAAACTTCCAGCAGTGAAATGCTCCATTTTTATTCTCTTGGTTTGGTGTGTTTTTATAAATGTAGCTTTTATTTTACACTCACATGTCATAATTTATTAGGTTTAACAAGAAAGTTATATTTATTCAACACCATTAGATTCTTGCTAACCAAGCACAAAATGCTTTAGGTTAAGAAATGTATATGATTTACTTATTCTTATTTGATGATGCTAATAATAATTATATTATTTCATATATATATATGAAAGCAGTAAAAAAAAAACTGCATTAAATCTTAGAGCAGCTCTCAACATTAGAGTCATGGCTCTTTTACTAATGGAATTAACTGAAATGCAACGTTTGTGTCCAATGCGTGCACTTTCATATTTTGCGCTCCAAACTCGTGCACTGCTCCGTGCAGCCCCAGGTCTTCACTGTGGTTGAGATGCTCTTATTAGCTCATGCTCACATCAGCTGAGTCATCTCCTCTGTGTCCTTGGCTTATTACCTGATTAGATCAGTCTTGGAAGAGCTTGCATGGGCACATGTACATGCAAAATTTAAATATCAAAATGAAATTGCTTGACCAGTGAAAACCAGATTAATTTAAAATGTTTGCATCAAGGTGTAGGTAAAAAAAAAAAGAACAGATGACTATGCACATTTTTAATGCACCTTACAGCATTTAGAGCCATTTATGACATTAACTGTGGCTCATGTTATGCAAACACGTTTTGCAAGTCAAAGCCACTTAAGTTGAGAATATGTGATGCTCCCTTTTTCTCCTCCTTTGGCTTCATGAGATTATTAGCATAGGTATTGATCCTGCACTTAGTTGGATAGTTGTTGTTCGTTTCCATGACCTGCACTTAATACCACAGCAACAAGAATAAAATCAAGCTGTTTTGCAGCAGCACTGTAATTTGCATTTAATGTCTTTTTTTTTTCATCAGAATCTACAGATGCACTTTCATGTAGATACATAAGGTACACAAGTTTATCTCTTTATCATGTCCTTAACTTTGATCATTTAGCTGTTTCTGTATTGATCATCACTGCCTTCATAAAAAGGCCGCAGCTTCTCTTTGTTTTTTTGCTAACACGCTGAACATCCTGATGACCTAACAGCTTTTGCCACTGAAACGTACTCCTTTTGCACAACTCAAACAACCCGTTTCACACCATCGTTGTTGATGATGAGAGCGTGTTGCACTCCTGTTTCTTCCCAGTTGAACGTGTTGCTCTCTCCTGCTGCAAGCTGTTTGATCACTTCAGAACACCACGTTACAATTTGACACAGTTGTCTTGGTAAATAAGAGAAAGTTGTTTTGGTGTCTGTTTGATTTAGTCAGCCAACGTAAAACGCGCACGCTCGCTTGTCCTGGCGCAGGACTAAGCGTTTCTACTTCTCTTTGTCTGCGCGCGTGTCTGTCAGTTTCCTCTGGAGGTGTTAATTTTTCCCTCCGTGTTGTTGCCATGCTTCCACCAGCAGCACCAGGGAGACGAAGACATATTGGTGTTAATGAAAAGCCCTCCTAAACTATCCTCCCCGCATGAATGTTTAAACACGCTTGTCATAACATTCATTCGCTCACACATGACAGCTAGCATCTGCAGCTGCCTTGCTCGCCCTCAATATTTTATTATAGCATCTCCCCTAACCCCACACCAGCACAATGGCTGTGTGTTAGCCAAGTGAATTGTAATGACTCAAAGCAGGCTGTGTTCAGAGCAGCTGACAGCACTGGCCATACATAATGAATTCAGAGACACTACAGGGCCTCATAATGCTTCATTTAGCCAGTGCTAAATAAGTGGAAAAGGCTAAATGAAGAGTAGCTTGTTATACAAATGGGTAGAAAACAGAATAATGAACAGACAAATAAACTGGTGTAAACAAACAGCAGTAAAGAAGGTAAAATGGAGGTTTGTGGGACTAAATTTCAAATACCATTAAAAAAAATCACCAGGTACATTTTGCTAATCAAAAGTCCCATAACACTTTAGGTCAGCACATGTGACCTTGGGGTTTTTGATAAAGATGATTCACCATGGTAACGGCTGGTCTGGACACTTCATCTCTTATCAACCTTCCTTACTGCCACTTTTACTGGATGCACAATTGAAATGTTTGTGCCTCTGCAACACATGCACCACAATAAACTATCTGAATCAAGTGACACAGAGGCATATGTGGTTCAAAATATGTGTTTTCAGACATCATTCTAACAAGCCCAATGCTATGTGGTGGGATGAGGGGACCTATGAGCAAACAGGAAGGGTCAAATCAATTTTCAGTTTTCAACTTAATTTTGGTCCCACATTGTGAAGTCAAATTAATATTTATGCAGAGCTGATCACCTAAAGAAAATATGTTTGTATGTTTTCTAGAATATAGGGGGAGGATGCTGGGGGGCTTCTCTATTTCTTCTAAATTATGTATACTGTACAGACATGGATAAATATTATGGTACACTCATAGTTCATAACATATTTTATTTCTCTTCCAAGGGGATTCTGTTAAAAGTGGTCCACTAAAAATATATATTATAATATTAAATACATATACATAATATGTGCATGACTTTAGTATGTGATAGGATGAGCCTAGAATTGTAAACAAATGATAATAATAATAATACATTTGTTTGTACCCATACACTATCTCCTTCAATCATTTCCACATCTGTTCAACCTGTTTAAAGAAAAGTGACAGCTCTCTGACTAGTTCAGAAAGAATATTATAGATATTCATGTTAAAGCTACAGGGTGCATAACCATCTCCAGGAAGCTTCATGTTCCTGTGATAACAGTTTTGAATGTTATTCAAAAGTACAAGGTCCATTAAACTGTAGCCAACCTCCTAGAATGTGGATGCAAGAGAAAATGCAACCCCAGATTGGAAAAAGTGCATTTGGTAGACAAAGAGAAGATAAAAACAATCAAAAAACATTAAAAACAAACTCCAAGGTCAAGTTTTATCACCAAACACCATTTAGAATCAAAATTGACTTCATGAGAAAAGACCCACAGAAGCTTCTGACATATATATATATTTTTAAATAAAATAAAAAAATGAATGTGATAAAATGCATGTTGACAAGTACACAATTTCTGGAAATGATTTCTGGGACTGATGAGACTAAACTTGAACTTTTTGGTCATTAGTCACATCTGTTGTATTTTTTTTATTACTTTTCACGTTGTCTACAGCTGAATAAGATATAGCTTATTTGACTATCTTCTTTACTTTATATGTCTTTAGAAAAAAGTAATTGTGATATTAACAATGAATGAAGTCTATTGTCCTTTGTATGCCATGTATTTCTGGGTCTGATGCAACACTGTGCGATCAGCTCAGCACTGTGTGACACTTTTCTGTGTAGGTCTCTAACTTCTGCTGATCTGCATAAGTGACTGTGCCACACATAAAGCTCCTTCTAAATCAGTGTTTAAGCCTTGATAATAGACCTCACTGACCAATTGATTGGCCTTCATATGTTTACAGCTTACTTTAATTGCCTCAAAAAATACCATTTATCAGCCAAGAGCATTCATGTACGCATGCATGTGTGTGTGCAAGCATGGCTCAATTGACAAAAAAAGTCTATTGATTTATCAGCATCTGGATTTGTCCCGTTCACCATACATAAAACCCCTGCGTATGTGCTGCTCAAAATGGGAAATGGCCCCATTGATTCCCTTAAGTTGGAGCCCAAATGCTAAAGATTTTTGGATAAGCTTTCTCATTACTTAAGCTGAAATCAATAGGGGGGAGCATGGGTGTAATGAATGAACGGGCCACAGATCAGATGAGGTGTGCTCATCCCTGGCCTGTCCTGGTCGATCTCTGTAGCCGTTTTCGCATTTGCCGGCCCTCCCCGGTCCCGCTCGTCTCTGGTTGGCCCAGAGCCAGCTCTGGCCCGCCCTCGTTGATTGCGCACTGTCCGGAGAGCAAGCCTTGAAGTGGGTGGGGTATTCACTTGACGTGGGTGGGCAGTTCTTACCGAAAAGCTCAGAATGCGAATTTTTGGAAAAAACGAAATAAATACTGAGTTTTCATGTGTTTTTTCACTACAGTTAGCAAGTTAAGCATATAAACACACGTTTCCGATCATTTTTATGCACTCGAAAGTAGTTTTTAGATGAAAATAGTGTGTTTTTAGGTGCCCTGGCGAAATTTACGAGCGGACTTCCGGTTTGCGAATTTGTGGAAAAAACGAAATAAATACTGAGTTTTCATGTGTTTTTTCACTACAGTTAGCAAGTTAAGCATATAAACACACGTTTCCGATCATTTTTATGCACTCGAAAGTAGTTTTTAGATGAAAATAGTGTGTTTTTAGGTGCCCTGGCGAAATTTACGAGCGGACTTCCGGTTTGCGAATTTGTGGAAAAAACGAAATAAATACTGAGTTTTCATGTGTTTTTTCACTACAGTTAGCAAGTTAAGCATATAAACACACGTTTCCGATCATTTTTATGCACTCGAAAGTAGTTTTTAGATGAAAATAGTGTGTTTTTAGGTGCCCTGGCGAAATTTACGAGCGGACTTCCGGGTTGCGAATTTGTGGAAAAAACGAAATAAATACTGAGTTTTCATGTGTTTTTTCACTACAGTTAGCAAGTTAAGCATATAAACACACGTTTCCGATCATTTTTATGCACTCGAAAGTAGTTTTTAGATGAAAATAGTGTGTTTTTAGGTGCCCTGGCGAAATTTACGAGCGGACTTCCGGGTTGCGAATTTGTGGAAAAAACGAAATAAATACTGAGTTTTCATGTGTTTTTTCACTACAGTTAGCAAGTTAAGCATATAAACACACGTTTCCGATCATTTTTATGCACTCGAAAGTAGTTTTTAGATGAAAATAGAGTGTTTTTAGGTGCGCTGGCGAAATCGCAGTTGATGACTCAACACGCAGCTAGTCACGCCCTCTGGTCTCGCCCCTACACGAAGCAGTCCAGCCCCCTGCTGCAAACAACGAATCAAATGTGAGCAGTAAATGACGTGAAACTGGGCCCGTCGGGCCGCGGTCCGATGGAACCACGTTGGAGATGGTTCCAAAACGAGGGCGGAGCCGGGGAAAAAAAGGAAAATGCGGACACGCTGAACCCGGGAAAGAGGGCGGGGCGGGGCCACCCGGGCCTTTAAGGGCTGGTCAATGCGAAAACGGCTTGTGCGTGCCTCGGATAACGCCCAGCTGAACAACTGCTGAACTGTGTTCTCTGAAGTTACTCGCAGACTCTATATCTCCTTGCATGTCGTCAAAACTGCAACAATGTCTCGTGTGGTTGTGCTTATGCTGATAGAGTTTTTGGGACTTTATCATGGAGTGTCTTCAGGCAATCTTTGATAGATTCTTTTTTTGAATATCACAAATGATACCTATTGTGTTTTTCCTTTTTCCATATCTGATTTGCTCTTCATCCAGGACGGATGAGAGACGGCCGCGCTGATGAACATGTCATGTGTTTTGAATTGCAGCAGCTTAACATTCTCTGCCCTCCTCTGGATGACTGTGTTTACATTATCACGTTGTATTGGTGTGAACTGGTGCAATGTTAATAAAAAATCTCTTATCTCTTATCTCTTATTAGTCTGGCCTAGTCCATTTACACCCACCAAGCACAGTTTGGCCTTGAACAGTTTATCCCCCAGTGTAAACCTTGGCTTTGATAAAACTAAACCCCGGTTTAGTGTGGGTGACACAGTCTGTCTTTGTCTATTTGTATTTCTGTGTTCCCCTTCTGCTTTTCATGTTTATTTCATTCTGCTCCTTGTGTGTTTTGCCTCTGTGTTTCATATCAGTTTCCTCTCTCCTCATTCTGCCTCTCCAGCCTTTAATCATTCACACCTGTCCCCTGTCCCTGATGTCCCTGATCTATTTTGCTCAATGGCTACTCTTCCTCTACAGCCCCTCTTCTGTGTGGGGTGCCCCAGGGTTCTATTTTGGGCCCTCTGCTTTTTTCCTTGTACTTGTTGCCACTTGGATCTATTATAAGACAACACAATGTCAACTTTCATTTTTATGCAGATGATTTGCAGATCTATTTGCCACTAAGGCCTAGATCCAGTAATCCAATGTTTTCTCTCTTTGACTGCATCTCTGAAATCAAACACTGGCTAAACAATAACTTCCTGATTTTAAATGACAATAAAACAGAATGGATTTTATTTGGTGACAAAGATGCAACTGGCCTGGAAAATTTGAACATTAACTTCAGTAGCTATGTTTACATGGACATAAGTAATCGGATCAAACGGCCCATCGGATCAAAAGTGCGTCATGTAAACACCCCGGTCGGGTTATTTTTTGTGTATTCGGCGTGATCCGACCTAATTTGCGATCCGTTCGAAACGGGTGGTTTACGCCGATCCGTAGCCCGATGTGTGCGCATGTAAACACATATTCTGTTCCTTTTATCGGACCGTGCAAAACTGTCCTGACTGCGCATGTGCGCTGCGCGCGGCAGCGCACCCCTCCCCTCCTTTCCCAGCGCTCTCATACTGCGAATAGAAAAGACTAAAAGCATGCGTTGCTTGCCTGTAGCTCTATCAGGGAGTGCAGTAGTGCAGTAACAACTCCATCGCCGTCATTACAATCTGGCCAGGTCCATTTTCTGTGCATCTGTTTACTTTTGTCCCGGAAGTAACTTCTTCTTCTGTGGTTTTCACAAAAGCAACTTCCTCTTCGGTTTTTTTTTTTAAAGGGGGGAGTGTACCACTCTGCAGTGGTGGAGAAAGTACTCAAACACTGTACTTAAGTAAAAGTACAAATAAACAGACAAAAATGTACTCTAGTAAAAGTAGAAGTACCATATTAATATTTTTACTTAAGTAAAAGTAAATAAGTACTTGCTTTTAAAAATACTTAAAGTATTAAAGTAAAAGTACTTGCTGAATGTATTAACTAATGCAATGGTCTACAATACCATTAAGTGTGCGTACTGTATGCATATTTTCTGTAATACATTAATAGTGTTGAGCCATTTTAATGAACAATGCTGCAGATAATGCATGTTTTTATTGTGTTTACTCTGTGACACAGTTCACACTTGGACTTTTGATTCTGTGTGTCAGAATTTCAGTGATGAGTTAAATACCATTAAGCAAAATAAGAAAGAGGAATGATTATACCTTTGAAAGTTTTTATTTAACACAAAATAAAACCAATGTGTCATTTTAACTGCAGTAAACACATTTAAGTAAAAGTTGTCTGTTTGAAAAAAGGAGCATTAGACACAACTAACAAAGGAATAGATCACTTCAACTCGTTTGTCATCAACTCTAGTTAAAATATTGTCTAGTCAATCTTGTAATGGATCAACAATGAACAATACTTTAACTTCCTGACAACATTTTCAAAACTTGGACCTGAGTGTCGAGACATTTGGAGAAATCTCTTGTCTCCTAACATCCCATGAACTGACACATTTTAATATTGCAGCAAGAATTTCTTGTTCAAGTTCAGAAGAAGTTGGTTTTCAAAGTTTTTGAGTCCATGTCTGGCTCTTTAGGGAGAGAGAATCTGTCCTGCTGTACTGAACAGTCTTTCAATAATATTTCAATAGTCTTTCAATAATATTTCAATAAAGCCATGGGTGTTGTGTATCTTCTGGATGAATCTTTGTGGTGGAATCCATTTTGTGTGTGTTAGTGGTGCTGTGGGTGCTCCCAGCTAAATGACTTATACACAAGAATATACATCATTGGTCCAGCTCTTCTTGAAGGCAGGTCTAATGTTACCTGTCCACTTTGCAGTGATTCAATGGACCAACTCCCCTCTCAACATCAGTTACTTTCAAACTAACGACAAATCAAAAAGTTGCAACGTGAATGTAACTTGTAACTCAACACATTATAGAAATGTAGTGTAGTAGAAAGTACAGATACTTCATGTAAAATGTAGTGCAGTAAAAGTAAAAGTACCCACATTTAATTCTACTTAAGTAAAGTACAGATACATGAAAAATATACTTAAGTACAGTAACAAAGTATTTGTACTTAGTTACATCCCACCACTGGCACTCTGCGCATGTCTGTTCTTCTGGTCAGAATAAAAGCCTGCTGCATGTAAACGCTCGTCTTGAACGGATTGTGCCCATGTAAACAGTACTATCTACTGTAATTATGCAATCAGAGCACATTTCAATCCGGTCACAAAATTTTGCCCATGTAAACATAGCTAATGACAGTGTGAAAAACCTTGGAGTGACCTTTGATAAGGCTTTACATTTTGACAAACACATCGCCTCTCAGAGTCAGTCTTTATTGTCATTTGCACCGCATGTGGTACATGTGATGAAACGAGATTATGTACACAGTGTCCCAGTTACATCCAACAACAAAATGTAAGAGAAAAACAGGAATAACATCTAGAATTAACTAAGAAAAACATCAACTAGAAATACACTAAACCATAATGTAATAGAAAAACATCATTACAAACAGCAGCACGAACACGAGTCTGTGTGAGCAGATGGTCACAGAAACTGTCCAGATGAACTGATTGAGAATGAACTTTCTTGTCTTGAACCACTTTGGACATGTCTGCCTGCCTGGGAGGAGTCGACGAGGGACAGGACAGCCCCCAGAAACCATCTTGGCTACAGCAAACTTGTTGGTCCACTTAAGTTGTTTACTTGGTGGGGTAACTTCAGTGTGCTTGGGACTACTCTGACTGACGAAGCCCTCTGGAGTGAGGGTGAAACGTTTCTACTAAAAAGAAACTGTCCAGATGAACTGATTGAGAATGAGCGGATTTGATACCTGGACTATTGAGAATGAACTTTCTTGTCAGATGGTCACAGATGAACACAGCAACAAGAAAACAGATCAGCATCAGCATGATGTGATATTTCACAGTGATTATTCTTATTATTTATTTATTCATGAGTCTAACAGCCTCAGGGTAGAAGCTGTTCCTCAGTCTAGTGGTTCTACATTTGATGCTCCTCAACCTCCGTCCTGAGGGGAGTGGGGCAAAGAGTGTGTGTGCTGGGTGAGTGGGGTCTTTCATGATGCAGGTGGCTTTTTTCCTGCATCTCGAAGTGTAAATNAACACAGCAACAAGAAAACAGATCAGCATCAGCATGATGTGATATTTTGCAGTGTTTATTCTTATTATTTATTTATTCATGAGTCTAACAGCCTCAGGGTAGAAGCTGTTCCTCAGTCTAGTGGTTCTACATTTGATGCTCCTCAACCTCCGTCCTGAGGGGAGTGGGGCAAAGAGTGTGTGTGCTGGGTGAGTGGGGTCTTTCATGATGCAGGTGGCTCTTTTCCTGCATCTGGAGGTGTAAATGTTATCCTGTTAAGCACCTTGGTCAATGCAAGGCATTGTAGGAAGGTGCTATACAAATAAAGTTTATTATTATTATTATTATTATTATTATTATAAATATCTGTGATAGTGGGGAGACTGACTCCAACATCTTCTGTGCAGCCTTCACCACTCTCTGTAGAGCTTTCCTCTCTTCAACTGTGCAGCCTCCATGCCACACGTTGATGCTGGAGCACAGGATGCTCTCCACTGCACACCTGTAGAAGGAGGTGAGGACTGGGCTGCTCAGACCAGCTCGTCTCAGCCGTCTGAGGAAGTAGAGTCTCTGATGACCTTTCTTGATCAGGCTGGTGGTGTTGTTGCTCCAGCTGAGGTTATCATTCAAGTGTACACCCAAGTATTTGTAGCTGGAGACCACTTCCACCACAGATCCACCTATGTTCAGTGGGGTGGGTGTGTTTGTTCCTTCTGAAGTCCACAATCATCTCCTTTGTCTTCTTCACATTCATGTGAAGATTATTCTCTTTGCACCAGCTCTCCAGGTGTTCCACCTCCTGTCTGTAGCTGGACTCATCATTGTTTGTGATGCATCCCACCACCGCTGTATCATCTGCAAACTTAACAATATGACAGCCTGGATGGGTAGCTGTACAATCATATGTGAGCAGAGTGAACAGAAGGGGGCTCAGCACACATCCTTGAGGAGAGCCAGTGCTGAGGGTAATGGTGGAGGAGGAAAAGTTGTCCGGTCTGGATTTTTTTATTTACGTCTTTTAAAAAAGGTCAAACCATTTTTAAACCATTGCGACTTGGAGAAGGCTCTTCATGCTTTTATCAGTTCTAGGCTCAATTATTGTAACGCTCTGTATGTCGTGTACCTCAGTCAACATTGAGCCGCCTCCAGCTTGTTCAGAATGCAGCAGCTCGCCTTTTAACCAACACTCCTAGATGGGACCACATCACACCTGTTTTATTCTCACTACATTGGCTTCCTGTCCGTTTTAGAATAGATTTTAAACTTTTATTATTTGTTTTTAAAGCTCTGAATGGCCTCGCTCCTCCTTATATAACAGAGTTGTTCAGTTTCCCCGCCCGCTCCAGGTCTCTGAGGTCAGACAGCTCCTGCTCTCTGTTCCACGGACAAAATATAAACGTTGGGGTGTTCCTTCATCTTTACTCACGTCTTCTTTTCCAGGTGGGGGTCACTGGTGCTCCTATCCAGCAGTCACTGTACGAGAGGTGGGGGACACCTGGACAGGTCTCCAGTCCATCACTGGGACACAGAGAGACAAACGAGACAACCATTCACTCTCTCTCTCTCACCGAGGGACAATTTGAAGTTACCAGTGAGGGATGTGGTAGCTCAGTGGTCAGTGTGGCGATCTTGTAATCCCGAGGCTGAGGGTTTGAGCCCAAGCTGCTTCAGGAAGGACGTCCAGTGTGAAATACTTGACAAATCTTTCATTCGAGTTCGCTCGCTGTAGCGACCCCTGAAAAAGAGAGCAGCCAAAAAACATTTGATTAGTGCATGTTTTTGATCCGTGAGATGAAATTGGAGCTATCGAAGAAACCCATGAGAGAAATAAACTCTACTCCGAAAGCTCCCTGGCAGGGATTCAATCCAGCAACCTTTTTGCTGAGAGGCACCAGCTCTACCAACTGCGCCACCGTGCAGCCCCGACCCCAGAACAGTTCTGGACTTCACCTCAGTCCATTTGAAATGAGCTCCGGTCCAGAGCGGTTCTGGACGGTGTTCACATCTGGATTCTTCTTTGTCTGATAGAGCTTTAAGCAGCATCTGTGGATGAGCTGTGTTTACAGACGATGATCTGTGGAAGTTTTCCTGAGCAAAAACCACAATGTTCAATGACACACAAAGTTAGCAGTCACTTTATTCATCTGATTGCATTGTTTATATCTGCACAACAATGTCTATATTGTTTCTTTAATTTTATTTTATTTAGGCAAACATTACTTTGTCATTTACCTTTTAAAATGTTCAGCTTCCAGAAATTCTCTCTATCAGATCAGTCCGCCTTTAATTTATTAGTTTAGACAGTAAAATAGGAGCACATGCACCTTACACTTGATACGAGCTCACCCTGACAGAGCCATAAATCACTGCAACAATCCGCTCCCGGACCTGAAGCATGTTTGTGCTCTGGGCTCATAACGCCATATATTCTAACAATATTCTTATACTCTTGAGATCGGAGCTCTTTTGAATGATTTAGCACACTGAACGTGCACAGCTGGAGCCCCGTATCCAGCGTGGGCAGCCTCCACTCAGAATAAATGAGGAACGAACAGACGTGGCAATAAAGGCAGAAACAGTGTTCCCATGGAGCCTGGAAGATTTGACTCAGCCCACGAGACCCGAAAGAAGAAAAACTGAATGACTGAAACTAATTTGATTTCCCTCTTTGATCAGAACGTCCTCAGCTGGTGCATGGATGGAGCTGATAAGCAGCCTGAACAACAGGTCATCATCAGCATGCAGGGTTAGGAGGAAATTGCATTTATCTGCTGCTTTAAGATTCACGGGTTTTTGGTAATTTAGTGCAAAGAAATCATCTACTTAACGTCGCATCACAACATTCCTGCATCGCCTCATGACAGGTTTTCTTAGGGAGCCTATATATATGAAGACAAAACGGGTTCTTTTTACCGGTTTAATTAGACTCCTGACTGACGGTGGATCAAATAATTGAGAGGCAAATCAAATACATCGTATGGAAGCATTTTATTCTTGCAGCTCATAGAGAAGTTGCTCTATGTGACAAAAGGTTTAAAACGTAACGTGTCATATTTTAGGAAACTTTGAGTTATATAGTAAAAAACTTCGCTTAAGGATTTTTAATGACGTTATTGAAGCATTGGATGCTAAGGATTATTGTGCTGCACTTTAGACCTGTCTCTGGATCATAACAACTTGTGTCATAAGCTCTCATGAGATCAATTTCTCAGATCACACCATTGGTTGGCCCTCTCTTTCGATCAGAGGCAGTAACCGTGTTTCCATCCATTTTAATTGCGAAATTTGAGCTACCTCGCAAATACAGTATGTAAATACAAATTAATGCAGATCAGAAGTGTTTCCATCTACTGGCTTGAAGCGCTTCTTCCAAGCCGCGCACAGCGTCATTACGTCAGACATCAGCACTGCATGTCTACAGTAAACAGGAAGTAGCGGTTGAAAACAGAACCCGGCCACACATCTCGTCAAAATGGAGAGAATATTTCAGGTACGTGTTGCTATCGGGCGAGTTGTATTTATTCTGTCATGCCAACTAGTTTTAGCGATGTTACATGTTGTCCGGAGCGGAAACAGCTGAACGTCACGTGACGTGAATGTTCGCTACGTCAGAAATGAGTCGGAAAATGTGTTTCCATCTGTCGTTTAGCGCATCTCAAATCCCAAAAACCACCTCAAGCGAGCGTATAAACTTTTTAGCGCATTTCAGGAAGTAACCTCGCATTTTGCCGTTTCCATTAAGCTTTTCTGCTGCGAGATTTCAAAATGCGCACCTAGAAACCTTGATGGAAACACGGCTAATGTGTTCAACATAATGGTATTTCCTCCAGTTATTTAACAATCAACAATGGTGTACCACAAGGTTTTGTCTTAGGACCCACCCTCATTATAATCTACATAAGTAATGTAGGTCAAAGCATCCCTGATGCATCCTGACATTTCTATGCTGATGACACAGTTGTTTATTGTCGAGCTAAAACAGTTGCTAGTGTAGCCAGACGGGGTATTGATTAAAATGGTTAACTTTAGTTTAAAAAAATAAATAATCTATTTTGAATAAAAAAATGAATTTAGTTAAAAACTTTACTAAAAGTTACCCTTAGGCACATAGACCCGTTTGCAGAGGAGGCTTGGACAGATTCACACACTGGCACCAATTAAATTGCACAATTGTTTAATTATTAAATAATGCTAAGTCTAAAATATTCACAGTTTAAAAGGCAGCAATAGCTCCAGTCAATAAAAGTGCAATTCATACAGTATTTCTAAAACAGGAGGGAACTCATACACACACACACACACACACACACACACACACACACACACACACACACACCAAAACAAGACGACTGTCACCGCCTGAAGAGATCCTTTTATCGATCAGTCCAAAGTCCACCCTGGTGAAATCCGCTGCACCCCCAAAGACGTCACTCCAACCGACGCCTGTGTGAGAGGTTGAGCTGGCCAGTCGGCTTCAGCTCGGCCCGCAGGACGCGTGACGTAGCCCACGCCACGCCGTCCAGACAGCGGGCCCCAAACAGTCCCAGGACCAGCCGGCAGGCGAGGGACGACCCGGATGGGGAGCAGAACCAGTCGGGACAGTCCAGACCGCCGCAGACACACAGCCACGGACAACCAGGAAGTAGACGTCGCCACGGACAACAGGAAGTAGACGTAGCAAAGGACAAACAGCAGGGACTAAAACAATAAATATTTGGAATTAAAATCTACAAAAGTATAAAATAGAAAGATACACTGGCGCTTACTCACCACCGAGCTCCTCCTCTAACAAGAGAGGGAAGCAGAAAGCTTGCAACGGTGGTCACGAGAACAATAGATCATCGTGACCTAAAGCGCCCAGCTAGCGCATGACAGCCAGCTAAAGCCGCCGGAAGGCGGATGACGTGTGTTCCCCTGGAGGCGGGCTCCGTTTTATACCGGAAGCCAGCCCCAGACACACCAATCACGTCGCAGCACCTGTGGTGCTTTTAATGACTGCAGGTCATCTTGCCACACTCACCCCCGCAAACTGAATCGACGTCCCGTCGATTACCCAGCTTGCCAGGGTCGAAATCCAACGGACCTGGTACTCCAAACTTCGAGAGCCACTCCGTAACCAGCGCCACAGTAGAGGCATGCTGGTCCAGTTGGAGTGGCCAATGTGTGTTGGAAAGTACCACTCCGCACCCAGGATCTGCACCACAGTAGAGGTACGCTGATCTCTATTTAAAAAAAAAAATTACAAGCTTAAAAACAGGTGAACCGCTGCTGTTTGTCCTTTTCACACGCATACACATAATAAAAACAAAATATTTCCTGCTATATCACAATACAAAAATACAAACACAGTGTAGTAAAAGAGTCCCAGCCTCAAACTGCAAAAACTACCAAACAACGCCAAATGTAGCCAGACGGGGTATTGATTAAAATGGTTAACTTTAGTTTAAAAAAATAAATAATCTATTTTCAATAAAAGAAAGTTAATTTAGTTAAAAACTTTACTAAAAGTTACCCTTAGGCACATAGACCCGTTTGCAGAGGAGGCTTGGACAGATTCACACACTGGCACCAATTAAATTGCACAATTGTTTAATTATTAAATAATGCTAAGTCTAAAATATTCACAGTTTAAAAGGCAGCAATAGCTCCAGTCAATAAAAGTGCAATTTATACAGTATTTCTAAAACAGGAGGGAAATCATACACACACACACACACACACACACACACACACACACACACTTCCCACACCACAACAGGATTATTGTCACCGCCTGGAGGGATCCTTTTTAATCAATCACATGCCAGTCCAAAGTCCACCCTGGTATGCGATCTGTCGCCCCGGAGAAGACGCCACTCCAGCAGACGCCTGTTCAGTTGAGCTGGGCGTTAAGCCCAACTCGGCCCGCAGGACGCGTGACGCGGCACGCGGCACGCCGTCCAGCCAGCGGACACCGATCCAGGACCAGTCGGCAGTTGACGACCCAGGTGGAGGCAGAAAACCAGTCGGGACCATCCGAACAGCAGCACACACAGTAAGGACAAACAGCAGGGACTAAAACAATAAATATTTGGAATTAAAATCTACAAAAGTATAAAATAGAAAGATACACTGGTGCTTACTCACCACCGAGCTCCTCCTCTAACAAGAGAGGGAAGCAGAAAGCTTGCAACGGTGGTCACGAGAACAATAGATCATCGTGACCTAAAGCGCCCAGCTAGCGCATGACAGCCAGCTAAAGCCGCCGGAAGGCGGATGACGTGTGTTCCCCTGGAGGCGGGCTCCGTTTTATACCGGAAGCCAGCCCCAGACACACCAATCACGTCGCAGCACCTGTGGTGCTTTTAATGACTGCAGGTCATCTTGCCACAATAACGTTCTTTGAAACATGTTAGGAGGTATGTTGGACAGTTTCTCCGATAGACTATGGGGATGATAACAGTTGATAGCGCCCATTGTATGGACTGACAAACATCCGAATCCGCTGCTTAGTGAGCACCCGTGTGTGATGAGGCTAAATGTTTTGGCAGCATGAAGCTTGTTAGCCCGTCAAACAAAAAAGTCCATAAATTAGCCACAGCATTGTATAAGCTGCAGGGTTCAAAGTGTGTGAAAAAAGTTGCAGCTTAGTCTGAAAATTACGGTACACTGAAATCGATGACTGAACACGAGGAACAGGAGTGCTGCTTAACATGGATCAGGTGTGACAGCAGACCAGGAAAACAAAACAGACAAAACTTTAATATAACAGGCAGCAAAAATGACTTAAAATAAAATAGAAGAAAAAAACGGAATAAAATCAAAACCTCAAGTTCAAGTTCAACTATGTTTATTGTCATTTGCGTCACATGTGGTACATGAGGTGGAACAAAATTGTATACATAAGACCTCAATTCCACCCAAAAATATAAAGTATAAACAGTATAATGTATAGGGATCTAAGATGTACACTAAAATACTGTATATGCTTGACGAACACTAAACTGTATCTATAAAAGATCTAAGATATTCACTAAACACTAATAATGTGTTAGACATTAGACATAAGACAGGCCTCTTCACTTGCTGTTTTTAAGTCTCTTCTTAAAACCCATCTTTTTTCTTTGGCTTTTGGTACAATCCGAGATGTTTTAACTTTGTTTTATTGTATTCATAAATTATTTTAGTACTGTTTAGTCCCTTCCATTTTATGATTGTATTGTATTTTGTGATTGTGTGTACAGCACTTTGGTCCTGTTGGGTGCATAAAGTGCTCTATAAATAAAGTTGGTATGGTATGTAAAATACGGTATACAGTATTAAACAGCCCGAACCTGAGTCTGTAGTGGATGGGTATGAATGAATACTGCAGCATGACATAATCAGCAGCATGGAGAACATAAGAGGAAATTAAACAAAAAGTTTGTTCATTTTTTCTCCAACTTTGTGCAATAACAAATGTGGTGGTACCGAGTGTTTCTCATTAAAATTATGACATTTACAAGGCACACCGGTTCGTAGACCATAGGAAATTTTTAGAACATCTGAGACACATTTACAAATTAAAAAAACAGTTTATTTGTTTCCATTTGTATATATAAATACTTCTAAAATACTTTGTAAAAAGATTAATTAAAAGTTCTAGTCCAGACCCAGGTGTGTGGCTAATTAACCACGCCACTGACATGTGTTCAGGGACCGCGCCCCAAACAATTTGTTGTCGAGTCCAGTGAAGCAGCCACAGACATCTGAAGATGGTCAAGTGCAGTAGTTTGGAGAACCCAAACAGCAGTCGTCCTCCATGGAGCCAGAACAATGGTGATTGCAGTGGAGACAAAACAGTAGTGGTCCCAACTTCAGCAAAAGGACCTATAAAATTCAGTCAACTAATCACCAATAGTGGTAAATTTGAAGCCGACAATGAGATGGAACTCAACTACTCACCTGCTGACACACAAGCAGACACATGCACAGGAGGAGGAGGAAGCAGCAAGCTTGGTCTTCATACCACGAAAGCCAGAACAGCACGCATGACACGGTCTGCTGCTCAACGACAACCAAAACCCCACA
The DNA here is from genome assembly GCA_038048925.1 of Garcialebias charrua. Taxonomy (NCBI): domain Eukaryota; kingdom Metazoa; phylum Chordata; class Actinopteri; order Cyprinodontiformes; family Rivulidae; genus Garcialebias; species Garcialebias charrua. The sequence continues at coordinate 44,058 of JBBPBX010001296.1, forward strand.
CAGGTTTGAGCCACGTAGTGGGAGCGTGAAGAAGAAACCAAGTGCCACAACAGGCATTGCTGCCTCCTTTTATACTCCACCCACTTTTCAAACAGGAAGTGACATTTCCCTAGCCAGGTATATTTCTATACTGCTACAAAATCAATGCAGTAAAATAAATTGAGTGTTCGTTTAAAACACAAAAACAGAACATCAAAATAAATTACAGGTGAAGCTTTTATCCCTCCAGATGATCTAACATCTCCACCTGACGTAGCTTTTGTTTGTGTTTCCCATCAGTTTGTTTCATGTCATTAATAATAGGTGCAAAAAAAAAAAGGGCTTTTCAAAACGCGAGTGTTTAACAACCAAAAATGACCAATGTTGGAGTCATGCAGATGTTCACTGCCCTGTGGCTGGAATGTGACACCGTGTGAAGCTCAAGAAGAAAACGTTCATTTAAGGGTTAAGGCCCACACTTTGTTCTGACACGTGGATGTGGGCAGATGAAAGACGAGGACTGAAATGATGTTCAAGCACCATTTCTCACACGAGAGGAGATGCAGGCGGTGTAGATGCCAACAATCAAAACAAAGTTGTGAAGATCCTGCCTCTTCAGTGGTGGCTTCATGCTGGCAAAGATAACATCTGGAAGAATCCTGCTCTGGTTAAAGGTGGTATCACATTGGGCCACAACTGTTGGGAGACCAGCTGACTCAAAATGGTTGAAAAGTTGCTCAGATAAAATTGGTGAATTTTCTCCTGCAGCCTCAGTGAACCATCATTCTTTGCAACCGAGCGATCATTCATTCATTCAACCGTTATTTATACAGGCTAGCCTCGTTGAGCCACGGGGACTCATTTACAGATCAGTAAACCAAGTGATCCAGTTTTGAACAGACAGGGGTTTTTGTAAATCATGGCCTACTCTTGTGTGCATGGCTTGCAAAGTTGCATTCTTGGTCATTCACATTATTTAGTTCCACCCTCGCTTTGTACCCAACCGGGCAGCCAGCCTCCACGTTTATTATCTACTGGAGTGCACTATAATAACTAATATTTATCTTAAGCTGATTCTCAGACCTTGAATGATTTCTGTGTGATGACTCTTGAAACGTGTTGCAGATGCTCATGATGACTTTGTGACAGATCCAAAAATAAATTATAAAGTTTTGATCTCAAATGGCGAGGCTCTGCACCTTTGTTTCTCATATGAGAAAGTTGAGAAACATCTCAAATAGCCAAATATCCTGGAGACAACCTTATGGGTTCCATTTGCCAACTAGTTGCAGCCCAATGAGGTACCACAGGGCACCACTTTAAGATACCCCTCAATCTTGTATCAGGTTGAGAACAAACCAAGCTTGGACCGATTTGACTTTTCTTGAAATGGATTAGTGATCAACAAATCTTCAGTCACATGGGGAGCAATATTCCAGTGTTTGGTGGAAAAGCAAGATATTTAAAAAAAAATTGGTGTCATCTGCTGCCCTTAATGCCAGAGCTTCAAACTAAAATTATTTTCTGATAAGTTGCAAAGATCCAGCTGTTTTAGTCAAGCTCTAAAAAATAAAGCTCTTATAGAAAAATGTGAGATCTTGTGCTCATATCATGTGTTGGGTATAATGCATTATATATGCAAAACTGACTGTTAAAGCCATTGATGCATTGACTGAGATCAGTTAGCTGTGGTAGCCATTTTTTTCTTTGTTTGATGGTCTCCCTTCTCCCCTTACAGCCATCCTCTCCACACCCTTATAATATTTATTCTAGTAATTATCTAGTGGAGTTATAAAAAAAAAGGATAGAAAGAAAGGAAACACGGAAAGTAAGACTACAAAATACAGGTAGTCCCCGATTTACGAGCGCTCTGATCTACGAGGTTCCGGACTTACGAGCTGGCGAATTTTTTGAAAAAACGCAAAAAATACAGAGTTTTTCTGTGTTTTTTCACCACAGTTCGTTAGCTAAACATGTGGACACACGTTTCCGATCATTTTTATGCACTCATAAGCAGTTTTTCGATGAAAAACGAGTGTTCGTAGTCGCGCTAGCAAAACCGTTCCAATTTACGAGCGAAATTCCGGATTTACGAGACACGTGGCGGCCGTTCCAAATTACGAGATTTCCGGTTTACGAGCGCCTCGTTGTAACGGAACTCGCTCGTAAATCGGGGACTACCTGTATAAGAAATATACACAAAGAGAGCACAAGGCAAAACACCCGACCACTGTCTGTACACCTGCAAAGAACATGACATGACCAACAAAATACACATGTATAAAGAACTTAGAATATTCATGGCTTTGCAGTAAGTTTCTATAAATATATACTGTATACCCATAGTATACATACATACAAACACATGCATATACATTCACATACAAATCTACATATCTTCATATGCATCCCTACATCTATTTGTGTGTGGTTGAGAGCATGCATAAGTGTATAATAAGGCTTCTCTAATGTAACATTTAATAGTGACTGTGAAGCAGCAGATACCCGGCCCCCAAGACCCGAGGCAGACAAAGGAGGGACCAGAGCCCAAGACCCCAAGAGGGACCCTGAGCGCGGAGCCCCCAGGGCCACCCACACAGGACGAACCACTCACCCACCCCACAGATCGGACCATAGGGGAGAACCGGAAAAGCCCCACCAGCGACCACACGCAGTGACACCCCGGGGCCAATAGCGACAAACTCATAGGCCCCCACCGGAACCCGCTGCCCCGAGGCAGATCCATGCCTGGGCACAGAGGCCCGGGCCCCGAGGACCCCCACAGGCCAGGGCCCAACAGGACCAGGGGACCCGAGCCCCACCAGGCAGTCACCAGGCTGAGCCGACACACGCTCAAGCGCCCAGCACCCGACACCGAGGGCCCCAAGCGCGCCGGCAGGCAAGGGCACACCCCACTAGGGGGGCGCGTGGCAGGTGCGCGACGCAAGCACCCCCAGCTGTATCCAAGAGGGGGCCGTCTAAGTGACATGTGGTAGCCATTTCCAACCAAATAGACTAAAATATAATCAGGTGTTGTTGTAACATCCAAATATTAATATGTGAAGGTTTCATTGAAATCCACCCGATGGTGCAGGAGACATTTTGCTAACAGGCACAGGCACACACAAAAAAACTACAAACACAGAGAAGCCCAGTCAGGTCTTGTTTTGTCTTCTGGAGCCAGAAACCTGATCCCAGCCTGCTGTCAGTTCAAACCCAAACAGCCTTGCATTTCTTGGTTTGTTTATTGAAAATGTCAATAATTAGCAGCAGCAGAAAGTCATAAAAGTGACAATTGTGTTGTTTGGCGCTGCCGTTGCAGGAAGCACCAAGAAAGGAGCATTTGTCCGGCAGCAAGCAACCATGGCGAACTTAACTTTCCTTGTTCTCACACTCTGTGCAAAAAATAGGGGAAATGTTTCTGGTGGCGAGTGTCAATTACTCACTTTAAACAAATATTCAAGGCTTCTGAACATCAACATGGTCTGCACGTCTCTGATGGGGCATCTGATGCAGGCGGACCACACACAAAAGGTCACCTTCCAGCATCGTCTTCTGCTGACTTCCATATGTCTTTATCTGGGCTGCCTGACATAAACAGAGCAGATTTTCCTCTGACATTAGTCAAGAAACACCTACAAACAAAACGAAGCGTTGCGTTCCCTCGAAAGTCATGAAGCAGATTAAGCACTAAAGAAATGTTATGAATCTGTCACCCAGTTTGGCTTTGAAGCGCTGTCTCGCAGGAAGCATCAGCTGGAAAAAGACATCCATCATTTTCATCCTGAAGTGTCTTCCTTCATGCAAATTGTACGCCGGTTAAGTCGACAGCCGTGCCTGGCTCGGCTCCATCTGGTGCTGATATTCAGGGGCGACTTCAAATGGTCAGCTTCATCCCTGAAGCCGCAAGACGTGAAGCTGACAGTGGACTGTAGATGTGCCGCTCAGCTTGAGGGGAAAAGTTTGTACAAAACGCACAAAATCTGCAAAGGAGACAGAAACTGCTCCAAATATTTTTGAGGTTCATGTTGAGGAAAAGAAGAAAAAAAACAGAAGATTATGTCTTGTTAGCCTTTTCTTTCAGTACTAGAACATCACAGAATGGAAAACAGCATCTGGTCAGTCCAAGAGATGCTCGTTTAATCCAAATGATTAACATCAGATTTACTGTATTAACGGTCACGTTTTGATTTTGTAAGTCATCAGATTGTCATAACTTGTATTCACAAACATGCCAAAGACCAAAGTGGATTGTAATAACTTCCATTTTAAAATATTTTTACAAAGGTTCATGCAATGCTGTTTGATGAAATCCATATCAGCTTTGCATTATATGAGTGTTCTTAAAATGTCATGGGTATTTCTACTACAAATAGCAACAGCTGCAGTAGCAGCTGTAACACTTTCAGCTAAGAACAGCTGAAAATTTCAGATAATAATAATAATAATAATAATAATAATGAATTTAATTTATAACGCACTTTTCATTAACAAAAATCTCAAAGTGCTACAAAGTGCAACAAAATCAAAGATCAAATAAAAACAAGTGATAAAATCAAGTAAAATCAATAATAATATCAACTAAGATCAAAGATAAAATCATGTGGAGGCAGAATAGGCTTGCTTGAAAAGAAAAGTCTTTAAGACGTTTTTAAAGTCAACCAGTGACTGTGGAGCTCTCAGGTAGTCAGATGTCATTTTTAAAAAGGTGAACAACATCTAGAACACAAGAACTGTAAAATAAATATATTTATATTTATTACCCTGAATAATCTGAAAGGGACAATCCACAAAGACATAAAAAGTAATCCAAAATAAAGCAGTCCCTCGATTCTTGGCGATTCGACTTCCACAGACTCACTCTTTTACAGGTTTTCAATGTAAAATGCAGTTAACTTTAATATTACTCACATGATTGGGACGGTATGGGATAAAAAGTTAACGGAAAAGAAAATACTTTGGACAGGCACCGCCATTTTGTAGTTTTCTTTCAATAAGCCAACACTAACACAGGTAAAAAGAACTACACTGTCCAGAAGCCAACAGTGCTTCCGGCCGCTGCTTTCTGCCAAAATTCAAAGAGCAGCAATGGAGGGAGCAAACACTAGCACAGAAACAGACGTGGTTAAAAAAAATAGTTTTGCAACGCAAAGTCAGAAGTAACAATCTACGTATTTATGAAGCTCACAGAACTGGCAGGGAAGTCGCAAATAATCCTGAAGCTGAACTCATCCTTCTAGTTGTAGTATCTTCACTGGTGAGTACTCATGTTAAATTTTGCAGTACTGTACAGTACATATGCATGCTGTTAAATGTACGCAGGTTTAAGAGTTTAGAACATTGCAAGAATGTGGGAAGGGTTTATATAGCCTTAACACTAGAAGTCCCAGGATTTTCGACCTCCCCCCAGAAGTCCTGAAAGAGGGTCAAAAGACCCTTAGTCCAAACCAACCATTAATGGGTCCACATTAGTGGGCCATTAACTGCCTTTTGTTATAAATATGCGTGCACACAACTCAGACACCCCCACCACACCAGACTGCACAAACTGCATTCCAATGTTTCCACCAGGTAAGTAAGACTCTGCTTGCACTTCCCCCCTGAGTTGGAAGAGAGGCCCTGACCTGAATTCACACATAACAAACCCTGAAGTTATCTCACAGTTGAACATTTTGGGACATCCACTGAACGGAAAGCTTTGTCTGCTCCAGAACAGTTTTATGCATGAAATTGTCTCATTCTGCTGTGCTGACTATCCTGTAACTTTGATGTTCTGTCAAATAAATTATTTTGCTTACCAGTAGTCTCTCTCCTTGTCCTTGGCGCATGTATATACGGTGCGTGCCGGCACATGCAGGTGGCCCATTGCTGTGTTCTAAAACATGCTTGACCTATTGTTGTCTGTCACCTGACGGACAGACACAGGTCACATGACATGAAGTCAACTGACGGACCGACACTGGTCACTCGACATGAGGTCAACAGACGGACCGACACAGGTCACACGGCATGAGGTCAACTGACGTACCAGCATAGGTCACATGACCTGAGGTCAACTGACGGACAGACACAGGTCACATGACCTGAGGTCAACTGACTGACCGACACAGGTCACATGACCTGAGGTCAAGTGACGGACTGACACAGGTCACATGACCTGAGGTGAACTGACGGACCAACACAGGTCACATGACCTGAGGTCAAGTGACGGACCAACACAGGTCACATGACCTGAGGTCAAGTGACGGACCAGCACAGGTCACACAACATGAAGTCAAGTGACGGACCAACACAGGTCACATGACCTGAGGTCAACTGACAAAATGACACAGGTCACATGACCTGAGGTCAACTGACGGACCGACATAGGTCACACGACATGAAGTCAACTGATGGACCGACATTGGTCACTCGACATGAGGTCAACTGACGGACTGACACAGGTCACACGGCATGAGGTCAACTAACGTACCAACACAGGTCACATGACCTGAGGTCAACTGACGGACAGACACAGGTCACATGACCTGAGGTCAACTGACTGACCGACACAGGTCACATGACCTGAGGTCAAGTGACGGACTGACACAGGTCACATGACCTGAGGTGAACTGACGGACCAACACAGGTCACATGACCTGAGGTCAAGTGACGGACCAACACAGGTCACATGACCTAAGGTCAAGTGACGGACCAGCACAGGTCACACAACATGAAGTCAAGTGACGGACCAACACAGGTCACATGACCTGAGGTCAACTGACAAAATGACACAGGTCACATGACCTGAGGTCAACTGACGGACCGACATAGGTCACACGACATGAAGTCAACTGATGGACCGACACTGGTCACTCGACATGAGGTCAACTGACGGACTGACACAGGTCATGACGGACTGACACAGGTCACACGGCATGAGGTCAACTAACGTACCAACACAGGTCACATGACCTGAGGTCAACTGATGGACCGACACAGGTCACATGACCTGAGGTTAACTGACTGACCGACACAGGTCACATGACCTGAGGTCAAGTGACGGACTGACACATGTCACATGACCTGAGGTGAACTGACGGACCAACACAGGTCACATGACCTGAGGTCAAGTGACGGACCAACACAGGTCACATGACCTAAGGTCAAGTGACGGACCAGCACAGGTCACACAACATGAAGTCAACTGACGGACCAACACAGGTCACATGACATGAGGTCAACTGAGGGACCGACACAGGTCACATGACCTGAGGTCAACTGATGGACCGACACAGGTCACATGACCTGAGGTCAACTGACTGACCGACACAGGTCACATGGCATGAGGTCAACTGACTGACCGACACAGGTCACATGACCTGAGGTCAAGTGACGGACCAACACAGGTCACATGACCTAAGGTCAACTGACGGACCGACACAGGTCACATGACCTGAGGTCAACTGACGGACAGACACAGGTCACATGACCTGAGGTCAACTGACTGACCGACACAGGTCACATGACCTGAGGTCAAGTGACGGACTGACACAGGTCACATGACCTGAGGTGAACTGACGGACCAACACAGGTCACATGACCTGAGGTGAACTGACGGACCAACACAGGTCACATGACCTGAGGTCAAGTGACGGACCAACACAGGTCACATGACCTAAGGTCAAGTGACGGACCAGCACAGGTCACACAACATGAAGTCAACTGACGGACCAACACAGGTCACATGACATGAGGTCAACTGAGGGACCGACACAGGTCACATGACCTGAGGTCAACTGATGGACCGACACAGGTCACATGACCTGAGGTCAACTGACTGACCGACACAGGTCACATGACCTGAGGTCAAGTGACGGACCAACACAGGTCACATGACCTAAGGTCAACTGACGACCGACACAGGTCACATGACCTGAGGTCAACTGACTGACCGACACAGGTCACATGACCTGAGGTCAAGTGACGGACAGACACAGGTCACACGGCATGAGGTCAACTGACGGACCGACACTGGTCACACGACATGAGGTGAACTGACGGACCAACACGGGTCACTTGACCTGAGGTCAACTGACGGACTAACACAGGTCACATGACCTAAGGTCAAGTGACGGACCAGCACAGGTCACACAACATGAAGTCAACTGACGGACCAACATAGGTCACATGACCTGAGGTCAAGTGACGGACCAACATATGTAGCCCACTGAAAGGGACCGGGGGATTTAGAAGCCAAGTTCACTTGCGCAAAAAAGCGCAGCCTTAGTCAAATTAGTGTGCCCCCTCCTGTGGTGCGCCAGTAATGGCCTTATTTACAAAACAAAAGCGCCTGTTAACAGCTCATTATAGGATGTTAGCTAAAATCCTTCGGGTCACTCGACCCGTCTCTGGGTTCCAAAGGTAGAAATGTTGAATGACCCTTCTCTGGGACTTCTAGTGTTAAAATATATAAATACTAATATAAATAGGTAGTCCTCGGGTTACGACGTTTTGTGGTTACGTCACGCATCTCCCATAAAAATTTTTTTTTATTATTTTTTTATTTTGAAAAGCCGAGTTCCGGTTTTACTTCCGGTTTAACGGCATAAGCAACGGAGCTTGACGGCAGAAAGCGCTCTGGACCGGAGGAGCAATGAGCTAACATGCTAACAGACCTTACTGTAAAGCTCTGGACTGCGCGAAGCAGTGGAAAAGTACAGGCAGCCTCAGAGCTTGGAGGAACAACGAGCTAACATGCTAACATACGGAGGAAGGCTTCACCAGCTCTCAGTAGGAAATTAACTCTTTTTTTCTTCATTATGGCTCCAAATGTATGTGTTTTTTGATAATTATGTAGGGTACTGTGTTAGGATAGACTAAGTGCTTGGAAAAATACAGTATTGTATATGGTTCACTGAACCATATACAATACTGTATTTTTCCAAGCACTTAGTCCAGTATGTACGTAGGCTATGTTCTGACTTGCGTCAAAATTCGGGTTACGACGGCACGTAGGAATGGAACTCCGTCGTAAGTCGAGGACTACCTGTATAACATTTCTATTTCACAGATTTTCACCTATTGTATGGGGTGTCTGGAACATAACCCCCACGATAAGTGAGGGACTACCGTACTGTACTTTGTACTTTATTTTGTATTTTGGCTGCTCCCTTTTTCAGGGGTTGCCATAGTGAGCAACCTCATATGAAGATTTGGAAGTTGAGTTTACGCCGGATGCCCTTCCTGCTGCAACCGCTGATCCACAGCCTCTGTATGTGGAGTGGAGGGCTGCCAGCTGGGTGCCCAGGGGAGCAGATGAGGTGGGGGCAGAAAGGGCCTTGCTCAAGGGCCCAGAGTGGAGCAAATGAGGGTGGATGCAGGTGTGAGGGTGTCATATTTCCCCACCCAAATTTTGTTGTAATGGTCAGGGGATTTGAACCGGCGATCACAGGCTTGGTGTTCTGGTTTGTTAATTTGTAATATTTTGGTCAGATTAATCTTTGAGTTCATTTTATTATTTTTTAAACTCTTTTCTTTGTTCCGTGTTTTTCGAGTCACTGTTTTGAATTTTA
>JBBPBX010001296.1:53648-95579 GCA_038048925.1 Garcialebias charrua
GGGGGGGGAAACGTTTCTCCTGTTTACATTTCAGTTAAACGTGTTTCCTTCCACGTCCCGGTTGACTGACTGTCCACACCTGAGTTTTATCCTGTTGATTATCTCTGCCAGTATACAGTCTTTGTTTTTTTCTGTTCAGTTCAGTAAGTTAGCTTGAAAAATTTGGTTTCCAAATGTTTGAAATCTACCGAAACAGAAGTAAATGATCAATTTTAACCCAAAACAACAACGGGCCACCACTCAGCTGAGCTTCCACTCACGCAAACCGAATATCTGCACAACATCTGCAAGAATAAAAGTGCAACTGGAGTGTTTGTACCCCCCACCGCGCTTCATTCTGAATGAGAAAACACGAGTTTAAAGCAATATGATGTCAATTGTGGGAGTTAAAGTTGATTTATGTCAACAGCCCCGCATGTTTCAACACACTGCCTGAGACCTCCTACATGAGAGAGATTTTTTTTGTGTAAAAACTATTGTGAAAAAGAGTCAAAAGTCCAGAACGCACCAGGAAATTGAAAACATGAGGGCGTTTTCACACAGGAAGGGAAGAGAACGCTTTGATGACTCCAAAGTGTTGACAGAACAAGGACACCTTATCCAGAATCCTCCCTCCCAACGGCGCCTCGGGCAGCTCCCGATGCAACAAAACTCAAGTTGAGCTGCAGGCCGCTGGTTTCACTGAAAGCACATGAAGTAACTCCAGCACCGATGGCGCACTAATGGGATTGCAATTCTGACCTGGAGGTAAAGGGTTTAAACGAGGGCCAAAATATCTGTTCACGGTTGCAGTTTGACAAAATAAAACCCAGGTGTCTCCTTTTTTAAAATCAAGCGTTCTAACAAACCACGTTAGCCTACGTGAAACCAAAGCAAACGAGCGTCTTTTGTAGTGTGCCGATTGAAGAGAAGCGCACGTCTAGGAGAAGAAGCTCTCAGCGGCGACATTAAAAACCAATCTGGGTTTTCATATCAAGCTAATAAGAGTCATATGGTGAGAAACCGACACCATAGTCCACACCAGGGATTGCTGCGGGGAGCAGAGTGAGAGATCATGGCAGCGCAGTGTTTTTCTCTGCTGCGAAAACAGACACCGTAAGCCGTGGACAAGTAGCAGCCCCTCTGTAGAGCATGGTTTTGGAAGCAAATGAGAAATATAACCAGCCATGACTTTAAATGCAGCCACAGTGTAATAATGTAAAGCAGCAACAATCTGCGCAGTGTTACGTACATCTGAGTTATTGTTATATTTGGATACAAACTGCGAGTTTAAACCAGCTCTAATGCTTTAATGTTGGAGGATGGACAATCTTTTCATTAAAGCAAACGCTTCATTATGATGGACAAAAATAAATGGAAAAAAAAGGGTCACCATCAGATTACCTTTCACTGGGAACTGTATGCCAAAGTGGCCTGAAGGCTTCGAGCAAAACCCTAATTTCCTTGCAAATCCATTACACCAATATTGGTTTTAGACTAGCAAAGCATTTTACGTCATCTCAAGAGACTTCTTCGCTGGAAGATCAGAAAATAGGGTCACAGAAAGATTCCACATGCGGGACCTGAGCTCCAACGTGCTCAGACCTTACTTAAGACCTGCTCTGAAGTTTATGACAGGCCGCTCCAAAGCTGTGGCAGGTAAGGAGGTGAACTATTTGGAGGTAACTGCTTTATTTGAACGGCGTGCGATCATGATCAATTGCCTCGGTCTCTTTGTGTGCATCGTTGTCAAAATATCTAATGAGCAACTTGATGGAGTTTAATAAAACCCACAGAAAGTACAGTAATCATTCAATGCACATTTTTGGAGTCAACTGGGTTCAAAATGGCTGCCACAGTTGATTGACCTAAGCAAAATATAAATTAATCAATTAATTAAGTAAACTGAATCAGATGTACTCTACAGACAGCGTTGACATGCTGATGGCAGCTGACTCTGGTCACTACTCCGTGCCTTCGACACGGTGGATCATACTGTTCTTAATAACAGACTTGTTTGGCATCTCTGGCACTGTGTGAAACTGGTTCACCTCTTACTTATCTGAAAGGTCTTTTTCTGTTTTTATGAACCAGGTTTACTCAGATAGTGCACCATTGTCTTGTGGGGTACCTCAAGGTTCAGTTTTAGGCCCGATCCTCTTTTCATTGTATTTATATCCTAAAACGCTATAAAAATGTATCTTATCATCTGTATGCTGATGACATTCAGTTGTATTGCTCTTTTCAACCATCAGAGATATACAAACTGTCTGAACTCAACAATTGTCTGTGTGAAATCAAATTATGGCTGGACATCAACTATCTGCAGTTAAATGCAAACAAAACGGAAACTCCTTCCCTTGATGATAAGAGTCCTTTAATCAAACAACATCTTGCATCTTTAGCTCCTATACTGTGAAAACTTGTCTCACAAATTTGAGTGTAATCTTTAACAGTTCCTTGTCTTTTGACAATCATTGTAAAATTCTTGTTCAGAACAGTTTTTATAATTTAAGGAACATCTCTAAGTTGAGACCATTTGTGTCACAGACTGAGCTAATTCATGCTTTTATTTCCTCCCGCTTAGACTACTGTAAACGTCTTTTTATTTGTTTTAATAAAACCTCCCTGACTCGCCTTCAGTCTAATGCTGCAACAAGGCTGCTGACTGACAGAAGAGCGCACATGACTCCTGTTCTTCCTCCCTGCACTGGCTTCCTGTGCACTTGAGGATTAACTTTTAAATTTTGGTTTTAACTTTCAAGGCTATCCACGGCCAAGCTCCTAAATACTGTACATTCTTGACCTTTTGGATCATTTAACTCCATCTAGGACTCTGAGGTTGTTGAGTCAAATGTTGTCTATACCCCAAACCCATTTTAAAACCTGTGGATACTTGTTTTGTTTTAATTATTATATTGCCTTTGTGAAGCACTTTGTGATCTATACAGTATGTTGGTGAAAGGTGCTAGAAATAAAGTTTTACTTACTTACTTTACTCATGTCAAGTTAATATTCTGCAGTGGACCATTGGGGCTTCCTGTAAACTTCTGTTTAGTTCAGGGAACTCAGTAAAACGGGGGAAACCTCAACACAGTGGATCATTTAAAGCTCCACACGCCTGGATTTCTCTGAAAATAGGTTTGTTGCATCACTTCACATTTCTGTGTGATGACTATTGTTTTGAAAAGATTAAAGAAGAATGACAGCCATAACTTATTTGATGCTGGAGGATAATGCTACTTCAGAAGCAACATTCCAGAGGAGCATCATTTATTTTGAGTCAATTCGAGGTTTTAGAGACCACGGCTGCAGTAGCCGAAGGAAGCTTCTGTTGTAGCTACAGCTTGTGATCAGAATACACCAAGCGCTGATGTAACCTCCCTTTTCAGGTCCAAGTGATCGCATTTACAGTTGACCCTTTATTGCCGGGGAGCCTTTGTTCAGAGGAATGATGAGTGTGGTTTTGCTTCACTAGAATCCAAACACTACGAGCTCAAATGATGTGCAGCCAGAGGGGCGAGCACAGAGACAAGCAGCTGAAGCAGCAAACTGCAGTGATTCACACTTGATTCATTCAGCTGGGAGAAATGAGCGTCAGAAAGCAGATCCTAGATCAGATTGAGCCGGAGCGGGTCAGAGAACATCTCAGATGACAGAGGAGCATAAAGATGAGGTGTCTTGAAAAAGTTGTTTCCACAAATATGTTTGTTGTTTTCAGACTTGTCCAAAAAGAAATACATTTCAAACTGATTTTGATTGGTTTAATGTATAACGTCTTATATAGATTTTTTTGTTTGTTTGCGCGGACAAAATAAAATACAATTGTTCACGCTTTATTAAACAAGTTTAATCACTTTGCTGCTTTTGTTAAATGAAGAAATAAATGAAAAAGGCTGAAACATGTCAAAATGCTGCACAATGTTTTTTTTTCTGTATTTATAATTCTGGCGGAACTATCGAGATAATCTGAAACATAGGTCAATTTTACAATGAAGAACTCAATTACTCCAACAAAAAGTGACACAATGAACTAACTGCATAGCAGATCTGTTCAAACACTCAAATATTAGTCAAAATTGCTACTGCAGGACATAAACGTGGAGGTTTTTAATAATCTCATGTGTGAATCCACAGAAAGGAAATGACAGTAGAGATGAATCTGTATCACCATATCGCTGCAATTATTCATACCTTACCATACCAACTTTATTTATAGAGCACTTTATGCACCCAACAGGACCAAAGTGCTATACACACAATCACAAAATACAATACAATCATAAAAATGGAAGGGATTAAAAGCAGTACTAAAATAATAAATTATGAATACAATAAAACAAAGTTAAAACATCTCAGATTGTACCAAAAGCCAAAGAAAAAAGATGGGTTTTAAGAAGAGACTTAAAAACAGCAAGTGAAGAGGCCTGTCTTATGTCTAATGGGAGGTCATTCCAGAGCTTAGGAGCTACCACAGAGAAAGCACGGTCCCCTCTAAGCTTGCGCTTTGTCCTCGGTACCCTCAGAAGCAACTGGTCAGCTGACCTGAGCGAACGAGAGGGTGTGTAGTAATGCAGCAGCTCTGACAGGTATGGAGGGGCATGGCCATTTAGAGCTTTAAAAGTAAATAAAAGTATTTTAAAATGAATCCTGTAACGCACCGGTAACCAGTGCAAAGAAGCCAAAACAGGGGAAATGTGGTCAAATTTTCGTGTACCTGTTAAGAGTCGTGCAGCTGCATTTTGAACCCTCTGAAGCTGGGAAGTACACAGATCACTAATACCAACATAAAGTGAATTACAGTAATCCAGCCGTGTGGTCACAAATGCATGGATTGCTGTTTCGAAGTGCTGTCTAGGAAGGATGGCTTTTACTTTGGCTAGCTGCCTCAAATGAAAAAAGCTGGATTTTACAACTGCTTTAATCTGAGACTCCAGCCTAAGACCAGCATCCAGCTTGACCCCTAGATTTGTAACAACTGGCCGGACATACTGAGCCAAGGAGCAATCGGACAGAGAGTCTTCAGTCGAACTGCCAAAAATCACCACCTCTGTTTTGTCTTCGTTAAGTTTCAAGAAGTTTAAGGCCATCCAGGCCTTCAAATCTTCCAAACATAGGAACAGAGACCTAAGAGAGGCTGAGTCTGCTTTCTTTAAATACGTAGATCTGTGTGTCATCTGCATAACAATGAAAAGCAATCCCGTATTTCCTAAAAACAGAACCAAGCGGAAGGATGTACAACAAAAATAAAAGAGGGCCCAAAATTCAGTGGATTTAATATAAATTCACAAAACACACAACTTTGTTCAAATACTGTACAGTAAATTGCCTCTGTGGAACACAACAGCAGACGTGTCTATACATTAATTGGGTTTTCTCTTGGAACTTAACTCAATTTCTAATTCGCTTTTGGTTTTATAAATGCAAAAGTGGAGCAATAAAAAAAAAACCTATGATGAGTACAATTAATGGACTAAGTTTTCCCTCGCCCGGACGCGGGTCACCGGGGCCCCACTCTGGAGCCAGGCCCGGAGGTGGGGCACGCTGGCGAGCGCCTGGTGGCCGGGCTTTTACCCATGGAGCCCGGCCGGGCACAGCCCGAAGAGGAGACGTGGGTCCCCCTTCCCATGGGCTCACCACCTGTGGGAGGGGCCAAAGGGGTCGGGTGCAATGTGAGATGGGTGGTGGCCGAGGGCGGGGACCCTGGCGGTCTGATCCTCGGCTACAGAAGCTGGCCATTGGGACATGGAATGTCACCTCTCTGGTGGGGAAGGAGCCTGAGCTAGTGTGTGAGGTTGAGAGGTTCCGACTAGAAATAGTCGGACTCACCTCAACGCATGGCTCTGGCTCTGGAACCAGTTTCCTTGAGAGGGGTTGGACACTCTTCCACTCTGGAGTTGCCCCTGGTGAGAGGCGCCGAGCAGGAGTGGGCATACTGGTTGCCCCCCATCTTGGTGCCTGTACGTTGGGGTTCACCCCGGTGAACGAGAGGGTAGCCTCCCTTCGCCTACGTGTGGGGGGACGGGCTCTGACTGTTGTTTGTGCCTATGCACCAAACGGCAGCTCAGACTACCCACCCTTTTTGGAGTCCTTGGAGGGGGTATTGGAGAGTGCGCCTCCTGGGGACTCCCTTGTTCTACTGGGGGACTTCAACGCTCACGTGGGCAATGACAGTGAGACCTGGAGGGGTGTGGTTGGGAGGAACGGCCCCCCTGATCTGAACCAGAGTGGTGTTCTGTTATTGGACTTCTGTGCTCGTCATGGATTGTCCATAACGAACACCATGTTTAAGCATAAGGGTGTCCATATGTGCTCTTGGCACCAGGACACCCTAGGTCGCAGTTCGATGATCGACTTTGTTGTCGTCTCATCTGATCTGCGGCCGCATGTCTTGGACACTCGGGTGAGGAGAGGGGCGGAGCTGTCAACTGACCACTACCTGGTGGTGAGTTGGCTCCGATGGTGGGGGAGGATGCCGGTCAGACCTGGCAGACCCAAACGTATTGTGAGGGTCTGCTGGGAACGTCTGGCAGAGTCTCCCGTAAGACGGAGCTTTAACTCCCACCTCCGGGAGAGCTTTGAACACGTTCCAAGGGAGGCGGGGGACATGGAGTCCGAGTGGGCCGTGTTCCGCGCCTCTATTGTCGAGGCAGCTTATCGGAGCTGTGGCCGCAAGGTTGTTGGTGCCTGTCGTGGTGGCAACCCTCGAACCCGGTGGTGGACACCGGCAGTGAGGGATGCTGTCAGGCTGAAGAAGGAGTCCTATTGGGCCTTTTTGGCTTGTGGGACCCCGGAAGCAGCTGATAGGTACCGGCAGTCCAAGCGGCATGCGGCTCGGGTGGTTGCTGAGGCAAAAACTCGGGCGTGGGAGGAGTTCGGAGAGGCCATGGAGAATGACTTCCGTACGGCTTCGAGGCGATTCTGGTCCACCATCCGGCGTCTCAGGGGGGGAAAGAGGTACGAGACCAACACCATTTATGGTGGAGGTGGCGTGCTACTGACCTCAACTCGGGATGTTGTGAGTCGGTGGGCGGAATACTTCGAAGACCTCCTCAATCCTACTGGCACGTCTTCCACTGAGGAAGCAGAGCCTGGGGACTTTGGGTCGGGTTCTCCGATCTCTGGTGCTGAGGTCGCCGAGGTGGTTAAAAAGCTCCGCGGTGGCAAGGCTCCGGGGGTGGATGAGATTCGCCCGGAGTTCCTTAGGGCTCTGGATGTTGTAGGGTTGTGTTGGCTTACGCGACTCTGCAATATCGCGTGGACATCGGGGGCAGTTCCCTTGGATTGGCAGACTGGGGTGGTGGTTCCCCTATTCAAAAAGGGGGACCGTAGGGTGTGTTCCAACTATAGGGGGATCACACTCTTAAGCCTCCCTGGTAAGGTCTATTCAGGGGTTCTGGAGAGGAGGGTCCGTCGGATAGTCGAACCTCGGATTCAGGAGGAGCAGTGTGGTTTTCGTCCTGGTCGTGGAACACTGGACCAGCTCTACACCCTCAGCAGGGTCCTGGAGGGTGCGTGGGAGTTTGCCCAACCAGTTTACATGTGCTTTGTGGACTTGGAGAAGGCATTCGACCGCGTCCCTCGGGGGGTTCTGTGGGGGGTACTCCGGGAGTATGGGGTACCAGGCCCTTTGATAAGGGCTGTTAGGTCCCTGTACGACCGGTGTCAGAGCTTGGTCCGCATTGCCGGCAGTAAGTCAGGCTCGTTTCCGGTGAGAGTTGGACTCCGCCAAGGTTGCCCTTTGTCACCGATTCTGTTCATAACTTTTATGGACAGAATTTCTAGGCGCAGCCAAGGTGTTGAGAGGATCCGTTTTGGTGGCCTTAGAATCGCTTCTCTGTTTTTTGCAGATGATGTGGTCCTACTGGCTTCATCAGTTCGTGATTTACAACTTTCACTGGAGCGGTTTGCAGCCGAGTGTGATGCGGCCGGGATGAGGATCAGTTCCTCCAAATCCGAGGCCATGGTCTTGAGCCGGAAAAGGGTAGCATGCCCTCTCCGGGTCGGGGAGGAGGTCCTGCCCCAAGTGGAGGAGTTTAAGTATCTCGGGATCTTGTTCACGAATGAGGGAAAACTGGAGCGTGAGATCGATAGGCGGATAGGTGCAGCGTCCGCAGTGAAGCGGGCGCTGTACCGGTCTGTCGTGGTGAAGAGAGAGCTGAGTCGAAAGGCAAAGCTCTCAATTTACCGATCGATCTACGTTCCCACCCTCATCTATGGTCATGAGCTTTGGGTTGTGACCGAAAGAACAAGATCTCGGATACAAGCGGCTGAAATGAGTTTTCTCCGCAGGGTGGCTGGACTCTCCCTTAGAGATAGGGTGAGAAGCTCAGTCATCCGGGAGGGACTCGGAGTAGAGCCGCTGCTTCTCCACATCGAGAGGAGCCAGTTGAGGTGGCTCGGGCATCTGGTTAGGATGCCTCCTGGACGCCTCCCTGGTGAGGTGTTCCGGGCATGTCCCACCGGGAGGAGACCCAGAGGAAGACCCAGGACGCGCTGGAGGGACTATGTTTCTCGGCTGGCCTGGGAACGCCTTGGGATTCCCCCGGAGGAGCTGCTCCAAGTGGCTGGGGAGAGGGAAGTCTGGGCCTCCCTACTTAGGCTGCTACCCCCGCGACCCGACCCCGGATAAGCGGAAGAAGATGGATGGATGGATGGATGGATGGAGCAATAATGTGTATACTGGTAGCAAATGATCATAAACTAGCAAAGTGATTTTAGTGAAACTCTCGGGGAGTCATCATCAGATGCACAATTGGTTAACATTCGGTTCAATTCAATTCAATATGGCTGCCACAGCTGAGCAATCTTAGTCGACACATAAATGACTTTAATTTGGTCAATATTACAAATGTTGAGCTAAAATTTGATGTGGTGGTAACTGATTGACCATCATCTGACCGCTAATGGATCACACATGATCCACATACATTTAAATCAACTATCGAGACCAACTCTGTCATTTTGGAAGCAAAATATCTTGTGAAATTCAATGAAACTCCCGGTCGTCCCCCTGAGGCTGCTTGTGGTGATGAACAGCCTCCCGGCCGCCCCCCTGAGACTGCTCGTCGTATGGCCTCTGATGGACGGTCTCCCGGCCGCCCGCCTGCCAGGCCGTTGCCTGATGTTGGTCTCCTGGTCACCCTCTTTGGTTTTTTGACGTTATCTTAGGTTTGGGCTTTGTGTTTAGCTTTCACAGTTTTAGGTTGGGTCTTTGTGTTTGGTTTCCACAGTTTTTAGGTTTGGTCTTTGTGTTTGCCTCCCAGGTCTCTTCCTGTCAGTTTTTTGTTTTGGGCCCTTGTGTTGTCCTTGTGTCCCAAGGGATACCAATAATTATGTTGAAATCTACAATTGAATAATGTTTGGACTCAACCCAGTTCAAGATGGCCACCAGAGCTAAATAATCCTATAACACAAAGATCACTGTAATCAGACAATTTTGGGTGTTAAAGAGTTCAAATGTGACACGAAAGTACTGTAATTTTCCGTATAAATTGCACCTTTTTGCATAAATTCACAAGTCCTGCGACTTATACTGTACACTGAAGCGACTAATGTGTTTCCCCCCAATATTTATAACCCAATTTTTGGCTGAGATCTGACAATTTCATTCATTCGAACATGGAAAATATTTAACACTACCATTTTCAGCCACTAGAGGGTCCTCGAGCAATGTTGCATACCAAGTGTCTCATTAATAGAGAAGGGGTTTTAATTAGTGATGGGGCCGAGCCGATCCAATATCAGTACTGGCCTCCGATACCAGCATCGTTTATGTATTGGATTTTTCTGATCCAACCTGCAGAGATTTCCGATCCATGATGCATGTCTGTGTCTGTTGAAATGTCTCCACATGTAATTCCCTGCCAGCTGCTCTACAAGTTGGGTTCAAACTATGGAATGGATGGACTTCCTGAACGGAGGCGTGTCTCATGAAACCCAGAGTAGTAAGACCCGCCTCACATTCAAGAAATCCATTTCATAGTTTGCAGCCAGCTACAACGTGAGTAAATACGTGTGGACTGAGAGCAGCACTGTTGCTAACGGCTAATCAACTTTTCATCGTAACATGTCTGCTGTGTGGAAGTATTTTACACTAAACCATGCAAGACAGCAACGTGCAACACCTTCAGAGCCGCTGTACCGAGAGGAGGAAGCTCGGTCGCGAGCTATAATACAACAAACTTAATAAACGTTTGAAAAAGTACATCAAAGAGCATGAGGATTGTTTAGCCATGCACTGCGGTAAAGTTAGTTTTACGTTGGACGTTTAGGACACATCTTTACTATAATGTCGAGCAAACAAATTGTTTTTAGGTGGTTATCTTGTTAAATTTTAAATAAATGCACAGCTAATCCTCCCTCTGCGCACTCCCGCAGCTGGGAATCGGCTTTTGAAATGCAACTGATCTGACCATTAAAGTGCATTTATTAAGGAAAAGTTAAACTGAGACACACCTTTGCTATAATTTCGAGTAAACAATTGTTTTTAAGTGTTACTCTTGTCAACTTCTTGTTAAGAGTCCTACCGTGCACGCTCCTGCGGCCGCCATTTGGCAGCCAATTGATTTTTGGCACACCAGCCCACGTTTCCGGGTGGTCGGCGTTGACGCGTAACAAATGTGACACGCCAGCGGTGACACATAATAGATACAATTTATACTGCGAAGCAACATATTTATGCCTTTTCCACTTTATTAGACATATTTGGACTGATGCAACTTATACGGAGGTGTGACATGTACGGCGGAAAATACGGTACATATGAGCATTGGCCCCAAAACATATTTTAAGTGCAATAAAAACTTGTGTTACTTGTTGGAATTAATCCTGTTTGTTTGTTAGCAAAATATCTCAAACCACTACATTTTTTAACACTGTACAGGTAGTCCTCGGGTTACGACGTCCTTGACTTATGACGTTTCACGGTTACAACGTACCTACCATTAAAATAATGTAAAAAAAAAAATTGGGGGGGGGGGGGTTATTTTGAAAAGCCGAGTTACGCAGTTTCCGGTTTTACTAGCTGCGGAGGCTAGCTGCCCTGTACTCTCTAAAAAAGCTAAGTCTGGTCCTCTGGACATTTAAAAAACAAAACAAAACTTGTTGGAGCAAGCTGGACCAGCAGAAACAGGCAGCAGCTGTGGAAAAGTAGCTGTTTTATGGACGGCGGTTTTACGACGTAAACGCAATAGAGAATACGGAAGAGGGACGGAGGAACGGCTTCACCAGCATACCAGTAGGCTATTAACTCTTTTTTCCCTTCATTATGGCTCCCAAATGTATGTGTGTTTTGATAATTATGTAGGGTACTGTGTTAGGATATGCTGAGTGCTTGGTAAACTACAGTACTGTACGTATAAGGTGAAGTATTTACGTATGTTCCGACTTACGTCGAAATTTGGGTTACGACGCAGCGCAGGAACGGAACTCCGTTGTAAGTCGGGGACTACCTGTATTTCCAAACGTTTTGACACATGGGTCGAGTTAGATAAGTTTACCTTTTTATTACCACTCCATTGACATACCTAATGTAATTATGATTATACACAAGTACATTCTCTTGTGAGTAAAACATGTATAATGTCGTCAAAAAGGAATCTGTCAGTCACAGACTTTACACCCAGGATTTGAAATTGTGCATTTAAAAAGACACAGTTGTGCCTTTAAAGTACAAGTGCATCCCATGGAGGGATCAAGGGTCACAGCGATGCACATCGGTTGTAGCTTTTTAACTTCAGGCTGACGACAAATGCCACAGAAGGTGATCAAGCCCAGCAGGCCATATGCTTGGATGCTTGTGGGGCAGATTTTCCGAGAGCGAGGGAGTTGGCGCCAGGGATCCTGAGTATTTTCCAACCTGATCTTTGCTTGGCAGTGGTCTCAATAATAAAGCTCTTATTACTGAGCTGCCTGGGGTTCCCTGTGTACAAACACATGGGGCCTGCTCCCCTCTACACTTTTGTCTCTGCTGTTTTAACATGACCTACTGCCGTGGGGGGGTTACCTTCCACTCATAAGCTCCTGTTCGGCAGTTGTCTGAAAGTCTCCCCCCTCTCAGACTCATGCAGACAGTAAGGTCAAGCTAGTTTGACCTTGAAGTAATTTTACTTGAACTAAATACACAATGCTGGGATTGATAAGAGAATCGCTGAAGTGACTACCAACTGTTAACCATTTAAAGCTAATTTTTAGGGGGTCAAAGGTCATAGACGGAACTCCACAAACGTTTTTAGTCCACAGTGCATTAGTCCCTATAATGTCTCTGCTGGCGCTCCACATGTGTTTTTGCGTTTCGACTGTTATTTTTAATTGCATCATGGAGAGCAGCGGTGTGTTACTCAAGCACAATCATGGAAACGTAGCAGGCTGTGATGAGACGTCCATTCATGCAGCCAAGCGTGGATGTGTGTTTATTTAACTTCTGTGTAGGTTAATCTGGGTCCTCACTGCCCGGTGCTGTGTGTAAGTGCCAAGGCTCACAAACGTCGTGCACTCTGATCAGCCTGCCAACTTTGAAACCTGAGGCGGTCGGGGGAAACCTCCTCCAAAACCTACAGTCCAGATTTTTTCTTACCTCCAGATGTATTTTTTTTTTTAAATCAGGTAAATCAAAGACTTACGTTAATGCCTTCTTATAATAAAGTGTGCAGTAAAAATGTAAACAAGAAAATGCTCCATTCTTGGTCATGTCTCTAACAGGATGTGAGCACCTTTAACACCATGTGACCACAAACATGAGGCATTTAATACGGCTTAAAACAGTTTTTTCCTTTCCACTGTTGCCATGCTCAGGATGAGTCTGTGACAAAGTTAAACTCAAAGCAGTCTGCTCCTCTGATAAATAATGGTATTAACGTGCTTTTTATGCATATGAATGTTCCTGTTCAGTGCCCTGAGATGACATCTGTTGTGATTTGGCGCTATATAAATGAACTGAATTGAAATGAATCAATGTTCAAGTTGGAGTAGGGATCAATTAGGTCTTTCTGATTTTGCTCTATGGCTTTTTTTCTCTCTCAAAAACAATACAATAAAAACAACACGCAAGCTATGAGATGTACTGAAAATAAATTTGTAAGGAGCCATCTGCGATGGTTCTGACATCTTAGATGCCTCAGAGTTCCACATGGTGTAGACCCCAGGAAAGGCACAAAACTCAAACGAGAACTAAACGAACCACACATACCTCTTGATTCAGTACAATACTGGGATGGACTCCTTTTGCATTCAAAACTGTCATAATTTTTCGTGGCATAGCTTCAACAAAGTGCTGGAAATATTCCGTCAAAGGTTGATCCATACTGACATTAGAGCAGTTTGCAGTTATAGATGTCCTTTGCACATCCATGATGCAAAACAACCATTCCACCTCATCCCAAAGGTGCGAGATCTGGTGACTGGGGAGGCCGTTGGAGTCCAGAGAATCAAGACAGCAGCAATGGTTTTTGGTGAGCTTGTATGAACTGTGGCCTTAATTTCCTGTTCTTAGCTGACAGCAGTGGCACCCAGTGTGGGCTTTTGCTGCTGTAACCCATCTAACTTCAGCATTTAACCCATGGTACATTACAGAGACAGTATTCTCCAGTCCTTTGTTGGGATGAGGTACTCTGTACAGTATTTGAGCTGTTGCCTTCTTTCATCTCAAACCCATCTGCCCATTCTCCTCTGATGTCAAGGCATTTTTGTCTACACAACAGCTGCTCACCCAATATTTTCATTTTTGAACCAGACATAATCAAACTATACAGTAGATGGTTGCGTGTGAAAATCGTAGAACGTTAGCAGTTTGTGAAATACAGTACTGTACTAGACTGACTGGCGCCAACAACCTTGCCATGTTCAAAGTCACCTGCATGCCCCTCCTCACCTGTTTTGATGCTTGGTTTTTAACTTTGGCAAGTTGCCATCTCCACTTCTACATGCCTAAAAGCAGTTTAGTTGCTGCCATGTAATTGGTTGATTGGCCATTTATCAAGCAGTTGAACAGGTGTACCTAATAAAGTGGCTGGTGAGTGACTAGCCATTCTGGCCTGGGAACGCCTTGGGGTCCAGAACGAGCTGGATACAGGGTGTATACTAGCCTGGTTAAAACCAGACCCTTGTCCTTCACTTCGCTTCAGACAAGGGTCTGGGACCTCTCCATTGAAAAACGATTCTTGCTGGAGGCGTTGGCCTCTGCTGAGGAACAAAACCATTGGATATTTTGAACAGGGAAAGCATTCTGCTCCCTCCCCTCAGAGCCATGTATGGCTGCTCCCCGTGCTCTGGTGAACTTGACAACTGCTCCGCCTCCTGCAGCTTTTCTCTCGCTGCCGGCTGCCGCGCTGCAAATTCTGTGTTTATATGTTAATAAAACGTTTTAATAAAATAAAATAAAACCATGGATCGCTGGTCCAGCTCACCAGAAGACCAGAAAATCTGATGGGACTCGGGCAGCAACGTAAAACCCGAGTTTAATTCTCGTGACAACCTCAGCCATTTCCTTGTTCATTTCACTCAGCGGAGGGAGAGAAGAGGAGGAGGGAGCGAGCGATCACTTGACTTTTGGCCAAAAAAACAAAAGAAAACTCCAGATAAGGGATTAAGAAGGGGAAATTAATAAATTTGTGTCACATATAAAACAGTCCTGCATCGCTTTGCATCGCTTTGAATGAGAACATGCCGCTGCTCGCTGACTGCGCGCTGGCAGAGCCCTTTATAGGGCTCTGCGCGCTGGGACAGGTGGGGGCGTGGGTTAGGGTCCAAAACTCCGCCCCTTCTGTTCTCTGATTGGTCCGGTCAAAAATCTACCGGAGAAATCGTTGTCTATGAGAGAAATCCCAGACTGTGCAGTGAAGGGAAATGAGAATTGAGCGGAGCTGTGCAGGAAGGCGAGGGCCAGGCTAGGTGTATACAGAAGTATAGGCCGAAGTGACATATTTATGGATTTTTTCCTCATGTTTATAAACCATTTTTTTGGGCTGAGATATGACTGTTTCCATTCATTCTGATTGGTAAAAAATAATAAAAAACAGCAGTACTTGATGGTCCCAGAGTAGTAATAGTTGTATGGCATGCTGTTGGCTGTTGTATCATGTAATAGGAAAACGTGCTTATAATGACAAATTTAAAAAAGTTCAAGACAAAAACAACTGGACTTTATTTATTATACTATACTTTGTTTTTCCATTGCACTTTTTAGAATTTACCATGTCCTGGATGACTGAGAATCTTCACCAGCTATTAATGACTCAATAGGCCTGCCATATTCTCCCCACCTTCATTCTGCTCTCTGCTTGGAACCGTCAATCTAGCTGCACCGCCCCAGCGCAATGCAGCTAATTTGACCATTAAAGTGCATTTATTAAGCAAATGATAGACCGAGACACACTCGTCTATAATTTGAACTATAATTTCGAGCTAACAAATAATTGTTTAGGTACTTTTCTTGTTAAAGCTGCTATATGTAACTTTTCTAACAATATATTTTTAACATATTTCTTCACTCTGTCACTATCTCCTGACAGACTGATGTTAGACAAGTACAGGTAATCTCTGAAAAAACTATAGTCCCCTTTCTTCTTTAAAAGCATTTTAAAAAACCACAGTGACCCGCAGTTAACCAGCCAATAAAAACAGAGCTTCTCACTTCTCACGCTCCTAACCCACGCCCCCGCCTGTCCCAGCCCGCAGCGGCCGCGCACCTTCTTGTTCAAAGTATTGCAAAGCGATGTAAAACTGTTTTGTATGCGACACAAATGTATTAAATTCCCCTTCTTCATCCCTGATCTGGACTTTTCTTTTGTTTTTTTGCCAAAAGTCAAGTGATCGATTCCTCCTCCGCTGAGTCCATGACTGAAATTATGAGGAAATGAATGAATTTGTCACGAGCGAATTAAACTCAGGTTCAGCGTGGCTGCGCGAGGCTCAGCAGATTTCATGGTGTTCTGGTGTGCTGGACCAGCGCTCCATGTTTTTATTTTATTTTTTAGAACGTTTTATTAAACAAAGAAATTCACAGCGGCTGCGACAGGACATGAAGTGGAGGCGGAGCAAAGGAAGCTGCTGCTGAGCTGAATTTCAGCGAGGGAGAGCAGAGCCATATATGGCTCTGAGGGGGAGGGACCAGATACGTGTCTCTGTTCAAAATTTTTCTAAGTTCCAGCGTGTTCCAGAAATTACATATAACAGCTTTAAATGTCGGAGAAACGAACCGCGTTCCTCTTTACTGTTTCTCGTCCTCTGCGTGTTCACGGTGCACACAGGCTGCAAAACAATTTTTTAAATACATGTAATGCTAATTTGACCATTAAAGGTGCTATGTGTAACTTTCTGTAGAGCGCAGAACTTAAAAAAATTTTCAACAGGCAAAGCATTCTGATCCCTCCCCCTTAGAGCCATATATGGCTCTGCTCCCCCTGGCCCTGCTGAAATTCAAATTCAAGCTCTGTTTTTATTGGCTGATTCAAATTCAAGCTCTGTTTTTATTGGCTGGTTACAAACTCTGTTTTTATTGGCTGGTTACAAACTCTGTTTTTATTGGCTGGTTAACGGCGGGTCACTCTGTGTTTTTAGTGTTTTTATAAATGCTGATAGAGAAGCAAGGGGACTATAGTTTTTTTCAGAGATTACTTTGTCTAACATCAGTCTGTCAGTAGATAGTGACAGAGTGAAGAAATATGTTAAAAATATATTGTTAGAAAAGTTACAGACTGCACTACAAAGTTACATAGTGCAGCTTTAAAGTGCATTTATTAAGAAAACGTTAGACTCAGACACATCTTTGCTATAATTTCGAGCTAAAAAATAATTGTTTAGGTACTTTTCTTGTTAAATGTCGGAGGATCAAGCCGCGTTCTAGCCTGGTTAAAACCAGACCCTGTCCTTCACTTCGCTTCAGACAAGGGTCTGGACTTTTTCCATAGAGAAACGATTCTTGCTGGAGGCGTTGGCCTCTGCTGAGGAACAAAACCATTGGATATTTTGAACAAGGAAAGCATTCTGCTCCCTCCCCTCAGAGCCACCCCCCGTGCTCTGGTGAACTTGACTGACAACTGCTCCGCCTCCTGCAGCTTTTCTCTCGCTGCGCAAATTCTGTGTTTATATGTTAATAAAACATTTTAATAAAATAAAATAAAACCATGGATCGCTGGTCCAGCTCACCAAAAGACCAGAAAATCTGATGGGACTCGGTCAGCAACGTAAAACCCGAGTTTAATTCTCGTGACAACCTCAGCCATTTCCTCCTTGTTCATTTCACTCAACGGAGGGTGGAGGAGAAGGAGGAGGGAGGAGGGAGCGATTACTTGACTTTTGGGAAAAAAAACAAAAGAAAACTCCAGATAAGGGATTAAGAAGGGGAAATTAATAAATTTGTGTCACATATAAAACAGTTCTGCATCGCTTTGCATCGCTTTGAATGAGAACATGCGAATGCTCGCTGCTGGCTGCGCTGGGACAGGTGGGGGCGTGGGTTAGGGGCCAAAAACTCTGCCCCTTCTGTTCTCTGATTGGTCCGAACAAAAATCTACCGGAGAAATCCTTGTCTATGGGACAAATCCCAGACTGTGCAGTGAAGGGAAATGAGAATTGAGCAGAGCTGTGCAGGAAGGTGAGGGCCAGGCTAGCCGCGTTCCTCTTTCCTGTTTCTTTTTACAGACATGACAATAAAGCTAGATTTTAAACTCGACGCGTCACGCAGCGCGCGAGGGTGCGCGCGCCAAAAGTGACGCAATATCGCAGTCACCGACCCTGCGCGTAGGCCCCGCGCGTCGTCTTGGCGTGTGTCGCGCACCTCCGAATTTTTTAAACTCTGCAAGCCTAGTGCGCGCGCCGCGCCGTTGACGCCGTGGACTGGGCTCAAAAAACAGCACTTTGCCATGCGCCGCCGTGTGTCAACTATAAACAAAGCGGCAAAACTTCAAACACATGGAGCTGCACGGCTCAGTGCGCGCGCAGCGCGCGCTGACCAGCCTGCGGACCAAAGCGCGAGTATAACGAGGCCTTAAGCCCCCAGTATAGCTCCGTGTTGTGCCCAGCGCCGCTGGACTCGCGTGTGCTGCGCGCAGGCAGTTCATATTATAGCTCTGTGAAAGCGCAGCTCTCTGGAGCGCAGGCTCCAGCAGCTGCAGCAGGGCGGAGTGTTTACCTACGGGACAAATTGAGGTCGCTGATTGGTCATTTGCTGACACGCCTACTGAAATGATTGACATGTCGGGTGGGAGAAAAAAGACAGAGGGCTGTGCAGCGGTTTTCTGTGTTTATATGTTCTTAAAAAGTTTTAAAAAATAAAATAAAAACAGGGAGCGCTGCTCCTTCAGCCCACACCGCAGACCAGCACACCAGGAAATATTTAGAACCTGGTGCAGCCACGTTGGACATGACTTTAGTTCGCTCGTGAGAAATTCATTCATTCCTCCTCGGAGGAGGAGGAAGCGAATGGTGACAGCTTCAAGTGATCACTTGACTTTTGGCAAAAAAAACAAAAGAAAAGGCCAGATCAGCGATGAAGAAGAGGAATTTAATACATTTGTGTCTCAAAACAGTCCGGTGAGAGGCAGTTCATCAACACGCGCACGTAGGCGGTCGTAAAATTTGAGCTTGGCGCGTTCAAAGGCTTGTGCCGCGGCGCTCTCACGGCGTGCAGCGGCGCTGGGCACTACGCAGAGCTATACTGGGGGCTTTAAGCCTCGCCTCGCAGCAGTAGGTGCGAACGCACACTGACTGGCAATATGACGTCATTGTTTTAGCTAGGTCCTATCGAACATAAATTTAGAAAAGATAAATAAATTCACAGACATTTTTTAGCCGACAGAACGAGAAATATATAGTTGTGTACGTTTAAAAAAAATTAAAACCTCGTCAGATGAAATTTATTACTTTTTAATACTGTTTAATGGCCGTAATTTGTGTTAATTTTATTTACTACCTTTTACAACCCCACGAATACCCTGTGGATGGTGTCATCTGGGTTTCTCTAATGGACAACCTGACCATGGAAAAAGTTTGAAGAAATCAAAAACAAGTTTCAGAATAATAAATACTCTGACATAATGACAGACTCTTTGTACTTTTTATATTTTAAAGAACAAAATACTGGCACAGCTCTGCGTCTGTATTAAATATTAAGAATAGTTGGACCAAGCAGCAGCACCTCCCTTCTCTGTTGTCCATCTGAAAGTTGGATTTCTCCAGAATGTGCATGAATGGAGCATTCGAGCAGCCTCTGCACACCACACTAAGCTACCATCTGCAGTGCTTTAACACACTTGCATGTCGTTCACTTTCAGGCCTATGTGTCAAAATTATTATGTACAGTATAACTCATCAATGTAGTACCTCTGTTATTCTTATCTTTATAAAATATTTTGGTTGTATTGATTTCCTCATGTTTTTGTGCAAAGCACACAGCTCCCTGAGTTTTGTCCATGAACAGTTCAATCCATGTCTTAACTCGGCCACATCCTTCATTATGTGGCAGCGATATTTGCAAATATATGGTTTGCTTTAAAAGGATCTAAGCTTGAGAAGGCCTCCAGTCTGGTTTCTTCAAACTTCATTTGAAATAAACAGCACACATTGAATTGCAGAATGCAGGAAGCGCTAAATATAGCCTATGATTTTAGCTGTGTATTTTTGGTTTGCGGGTGAAGGATGAATGATGATGTGGACAGTTGATAATATCTGAGAAGCGCCAAGAAGAAGATAGGATCAGTCACACTTTGGAACATGACGCACATGCACACTGCAAAGTAAATCATCAAGTAGTGGAGTGAGGTGCACCATCACCAATCTCGAGGTCTTGCTGGTTAATTTGTGGTTTTAAAACTTCCACAAGACCATATATTTAAATATCTAGGAAAAGGCCATGTGATTGTGTATACCATGATGTGCACCTTATACTCTTTGAAGGTTTTTCTTTAGAAAGGACACTTTGGATCCTCCCTCGTTGGTATTTAGATTAGAATTGTTCGCATTTCTTGTTAAATATAGAGTTCAAGTTGGAAAATGGATTTACACAAAATTCCACCGTTTGCTGTTCCCAGAGCATGCGGTCACGTTTTTCACAAAATCAAAGCTTATTTCTGTGTGCATGACTTGCACAATTGTATTTTAGGCCGTGCACATTATTTTGTTTCCCGCGTTGTACTGGCTTCAGCCCACTTTGAACACATTTTGACGGCCATTGATGTTTTTTTATTCTAATAATCTACCTGAGTGTACTTCTGAGATGAATATAGATGGATTTACACCAGTGTTTATTAAATTATTATTTATCATTGATATATTTTTTAGACCTCGGCATTTAAGGCTGGAGCCTTGGAATGTCCTGCAGAGCTCCTGCTGGTGTCAAAATACAAAATACAGCTGCAGCGCTCTGGAAATACGGAATCTAAATTGAGACAGATGTGAGATGCCTGGAAATAATCTGCGACCATTTTGAGAGAAAAAAAGTGTCACCCAAATGATGAGAAAAATGTAAAATAAATAAATAACTTTTCCTAATGGAGTACCTTTATTGTAACTTACTGGTATTTCCTGGAGGATTTATAAGAGCAAGAAATACGAAGCTTTCCAGAAACAGTAACGTGGCAGCCTTGTTCCCACATGAACACTATTACAGTACTTGGTGGAAAAAAATAAGATGGGAAGAAAAAAAATCATTATTTTTTTTATTATACAGAGCAGTGCGGGTGGGGCATGGTGGGTGTATGAGCTGCAGATCTTAGCATCACATGCAGTGTGTTGGTGGCTGCCGGGCTAACACATGGTATATAGGCTCTGTTTACGTTGTGTTCAGCTGGCTCGGTGTCTCTTGGCACAAGTCATATTTGCACGGTTAATGGTGCAGACCCATTGTTACATCTTAGTCTCCAGTTAAAACCTAATCTAACCTTGATTCTTCAGTGTCTACAAGTTTAATGGTTGAGTTGGGTCATCAAATGCTTATGTACGTTAAAAATCAAAGTGTCTGTGTGCTGGTGTAATTTAATCTTTTAGCTCCAAATAGAGATTTTATATTAATTTTTATCAAGATTATTATAGGATTCTCCTCAATTTGGTGTACCGGTAATTTTAATCAGTTGCAGTGATGTATTTTCATACCAGATGGACCATGATGAGAATAGGATCTTCTTTTTAAAAGTTAAACTTTTACAGTCTCACGTTTCATACTGTATTAAAAACCAGTTATGCTGCTGTGAATAAGCAAATAAGAAAG
Source organism: Garcialebias charrua (assembly GCA_038048925.1). NCBI lineage: Eukaryota > Metazoa > Chordata > Actinopteri > Cyprinodontiformes > Rivulidae > Garcialebias > Garcialebias charrua. The sequence continues at coordinate 74,830 of JBBPBX010001296.1, forward strand.
GTTAAAAAAGTAAAGGCAGCATGACTTCAGCTTTGCATGTACAGTAAATCCTCACAAGCAGGTCTGCAATGTCAAACATATACATGGGGCCTTCTTAAAACATTCGTTCCTACATGTGGTTAGGCAGAAATTCAGTTTTCCCAACGAGCCGGAGGTCACACAGCCTGCTCCTCGTCCTCTGTAGACCTTTTTGTTTACAGTTCATACCACAATGATGCCGCTAAAAGAAGAAGAAAAAACTCTGCTGTGTTGTGTACAGCAATTTTTACTGATCTAAAGAACCATTTAAAAAGAAGAAACAAAGGGGGGCATGACAGAAAATTGAAGAACCGGTGTATGCCAAGGATCAGTCAAACTACAAAACAATGAGATCATCAGTCCATCAGATGTGAGCTGCTCTTTTACTTCTGGCTTCAAGTCAAGATGATCTCATAACTTTACATTAAAACATGTTTTTCTTTTAAAACCAGCTTCTGTGAGGAACTCACACTGACTTGTTTAATCTGATCTGTGACCTCAAATGTTCAAAGTTGGCTCCAGCATAATAAATATAACCAACATGACATTATAACCCGTCAGATCAACAGATTTGTTTTTGTTCCTGCTTTGATTCAGACTTCACGTGATGGCAAGTGAGGAAAGAAAGCCATTTTGTTGTTACAATACTCCCCCCATGTGGTCAAATGCACACAATGCATTGCATTCATGCATTTTATGATGTGAAAAGGGTAAATAAAAATATATTTTATTTTAATATAAGATTTTTAAAGCAGCATGAAAATTAGATTTGGGGACAAGTCTTCCAGAACTCTTATGTAGGTCAGTGGTTTCCAGACTTCTCAGCTTTTGTTACCTCGGCTATCAGTTAAAGTAGATGGGTGCTTGTCCTGAGCCTGGTTCTGCTGAAGGTTTCATCCTTATAAAAGGGAGTTTTTCATTTCCACTGTTGCCTTTTTGCTTGCTCAAGATGGGAGACCGTGACAAAGTAAAGATTCAACGAGTCTGCTGGCTTCCTTAGATAGAGAACTTTACTAATTGGCTTTTCTGTGCAGTGAATGTTATATAATAATAATCATTTTATTTAAAAGCGCCTTTCAAGACACCCAAGGACACTTAACAAAAAAATACAGTTCAAACATTATCAGTAACAAATTGAAATATAAAATACATAAAGAATAGAAAATACAAAATAATATAAAATACATTTAGTAAAGTTAATGATAAGCGAGTCTAAAGAGATGAGTTTTCAGGGCAGTCTTGAACAGAGAAAGGGAGGTGGTGTTTCGAAGGTCTGGCGGTAGAGCGTTCCAGAGGTGAGGGGCGGAGCAGGTGAAGGCCCTGCTCCCCATGGAGAGGCGGTCAGAGGGTACATGGAGATGTAGCGAAGAGGAGGATCTGAGAGAGCGTGATGGGATGGAGATTTGGAGGAGGTCAGATAGATAAGGAGGGGCAAGGTTGTGGATAGATTTGAACGTGAGAAGTAGAATTTTGAAGATGATGCGTGATTTAACCGGGAGCCAGTGGAGCTGCTGCAGGACAGGAGTGATGTGGTTATAGTAGGAGGTTTGAGTGATGACACGGGCAGCTGAGTTCTGGACCATCTGTAGCTTGTGGAGATTTGTTGGGGAGGCCATAGAGAAGGGAGTTGCAGTAGTCGATACAGGAAGTCACAAGACTGTGCACAAGGATGGCTGTGGAGCGGGGTGTGAGAGAAGGACGGAGACGGTTAATATTAATGAGGTGGAAATAGGCAGACCGAGTAATATTGTTGATGTGTGAAGTGAAGGAGAGAGTGGTGTCGAGGATGACACCGAGACCCTTGACCTGAGGGGAGGGGGATAGCAGAGAGTTGTTAAGGGGGACGAGAAGATGTTCTGATTTTGAAATAGTTTTTGGTACCAACCAGAATGATTTCTGTTTTGTTGCTGTTTAGTTGAAGGAAATTGTTAGAAAAACAGTGATTTAGCTCATTGAGACAGTCAGTGAGGATGGAGGGTGGGTGGGTGGAGTTTGGTTTTGATGACAAGTAGAGCTGTGTGTCATCAGCATAACAGTGGAAGTGACACCGTATTTGCGGAAGATGTGACCTAGAGGAAGGCGGTAAATGAGGAAGAGGGGTCCAAGGACAGAGCCTTGGGGGACACCCATGGAGACAGGGGAAGACTGGGAACGGAAGAATTTAAGCTGAATGAATTGAGTGCGATCAGAGAGATAGGAGTTGAACCAGTCTAACGGGGTACCTGAGATACCAATGGAGGTTAGTCTGTTGAGGAGGATAGAATGACAGATGGTGTCGAAGGCAGAATGTTCCTGTAAAGTGCCCTGAGAAAACTTTGTTGTGAACTGGCGCTATATAAATCAATTGAACAGAATCTCTTATCAGCCATTTTACAAAGAACCTGTCTATATTTTTATAATTTTCATTTATTTATATTTTATAACCAGTGTTTCTATCTCTATGTAACAGTTAAGGCTAATGTCATTGGCAAAGCCCCACTTCTGTAACTTCAGCCATTGTTACCTGATGTGTTATTGCTTTCATGCACAAACATGAAATAAAGTCCAACTACTGAATATTCTCAAAGACAGGTGGTATGTGTAGCTTTACCGGAGGACCCACCTATATGACATATAAAACTATTCAAGCAATAACTATAAGGATAGCATAATCAGGACAAAGACCCCCACCCCCACAACTTTTCTCTAGTGGTTGCGACCCACCAGTTGAAACTCAGTGTAGAACGTGTCTGATCCCAGTCTGAAACAGGTCAACCCCTCCTCTCCCATTGATTCAACCTTCCAGCTCTAACAAAGGTCGGCAATATTGTGCGACAACTGTTTCAGATAAGCACTATGACTCAGAATGGTCTCAAACGCTGGAATTTCGGCTCAGAACAGGGAATTTTAGTTACACACATAGTTTCTCTTAACAAACAGTTTGTACAAGTGGTAAACAGTGTTCCAGTGTTTGTGGGACAAACAAGTGTATATTTTTTTTTTATTATGACAAGTTTTGAAGAGCTCTCACAGAATAGTACAGAAAAATTACCCAACTTCTGATTTACTTGATAGAAAAACCAATACAGTATACCGGTGCATCAGTTTAAGAAAATACGTCGTACAACTCATCCATGTATCTTGTGGTTACCGTGTTTGCATGTGGACTTAGAACTGTTGAACATAAGACAGCAGAATGTGTTTATCTGTAAACATGCCTCTCTTTGTGATCAGCACTTGCTGGTATCCTGATAAAGTGCTCTGCAGACAATATTCACGTTAGTCTGACTGTGGTGCTACTGAATCTGAGTTGAGACCTTCATGAACATGTTTTGGAATGATGAGAACATTTACAAAACTCTTTTATTTCACGTTAAACATGTCAACATGAATAGTTTTACAAAGACAATACAAAACTATTCCCTCAATGTCAACTGAATTTTAAAATTCTGCCGCAATTATAAAACTTTTTTTTACTTATTTGAATCATTAGATCAGTTTCCACACACTAAAATCTGCTGGGTTGTTTTGATAACTTAATTGGTGGGTTAAAGCTGCTGGATCATGGGTTAGGTTGTCATCTCTACAATAGCGCTCTCCACTCATAATATTTTAGGACACTAGTCACGTGACTACAGTTGCCAACACCTATACTAGTACAAACAATCATAGCAGCCCATATCTGGTTTTCAATGGCACAGCTTTTTAGCTGGGTTTAAGCTAGAAGAAAACCGATAAAATCAAATTGAATTACATCAGGAGGACCACAAGATATTGTGCATATGCTACCTGTAACAGTGACTCAGTGCGGCCATCTCCCTCACATGGCAGGGGTATTTTTTGTCACTTTTCCCAAGCCGAAAACGCAGCCAGACAAGTTTGGTTGCTGGACTACAGAAATGGGATGAGCTGGATTTGGCTGGGCACAGACATGACTCGGTTACACAGTAGTGATATTACTACAAACTACATACACATATTTTAGATATCACCATTCATCCATCCATTATCTTTACCCGCTTCTTCCTTTTTGGGTTGCTGGGGTCACTGGTGCACATGTCCAGCTATCACTGTGTGAGAGAGAGATGAGGGACACCCTGGACAGGTATCCAGTCCATCACAGGGACCTATTAGAGACAAATGAGACCATTCACTCTCACTCACACTTAGGGACAATTTAGAGTCACCAATCAGCCTAACATGCATGTTTTTGGTCTGTGGGAAGAAACCGGAGTACCTAGAGAAAACGGAGAGAACATGCAAGCTCCACCCAGAAAGGTCCCCGGCCGGGATTCAATTCGGCGACCTTCTCGCTGAGCGGCAACAGTTCTACAACTGAGCCACCGTGCCACTATCACCATCCAAGTTTCTTAAAATGACGAAAAACACTTACTCGAGTGATAAATGCACAAACACACTACAGTACAAGTGAGAAGACGATACCACAATCCACACCTTTTTATCAATTCCACTCACTTTGCATTCTGTTGAAAACCTCAACACTCCAGCCAACGTTTCAACTAAACGTGTACATGTATTTTCAGACGTGTCGAGGTCTTTTTTGAAGCATTGGATGTGTGGATTTTTTCATTTATTTTTCCCAGGCAGTGCATTAGTGCACCATAATTACTAGTGCATTACAAAATTACTGACAGATTAATCTGTCAAGGCACCACTGAAAAATACTTGTATTACAAAATGAAACAAATTTAATTTACACTTAAATACATAAAAATAACCATTTCCGATCAATGAATTTTGTGCAGTTATATGTTGTACAATTAACTCTCCTCAAAAGGGGAAAATGATCTTAAGGCTTCACAATAGTCAGAACTTCAGGTATGAGGAAAAACATTCTTGTAGGTCTAAAACCGAACTTCTTTGAAGGTGGAAGGTGCATCCAGGCTTTCAGAGCTGCTGTCGTTAGGACCCTGTCGATCAGAGGAAGCAAATTCATGGTTTTAGCAACTCGACAGAAAGTTGTTTTGACCAAAAGCCGACTTCGAACACAAACATTAAGCGCGAACATCGAAGTACACGTTTCAGTTTATTGGTACTCTATCTCGAGCCTCAGACATGGACATGTTGCGGTATTTTCGCAGTGGCTCTTTGTTCATTGCATCGCACTATTGTTCTGACGGCTGATTTCTCTCTGTGTTGCCTTGATCTTAGCTTCCAGCCTCCTCTACCTACAACTACCTGTACCTACCCAACTGTATAATCAGGTCTCTCTTGTAAATGAGTCCTCAAGCTCTATGAGACTAACCTGTATAAATAATGGTTGAATGTATGTATATATACATCCATCCATCCACCCATTTTCTTCCGCTTATCCGGGGTCGGGTCGCGGGGGTAGCAGCCTAAGTAGGGAGGCCCAGACTTCCCTCTCCCCAGCCACTTGGAGCAGCTCCTCTGGGGGAATCCCAAGGCGTTCCCAGGCCAGCCGAGAAACATAGTCCCTCCAGCGTATCCTGGGTCTTCCTCTGGGTCTCCTCCCGGTGGGACATGCCCGGAACACCTCACCAGGGAGGCGTCCAGGAGGCATCCTAACCAGATGCCCGAGCCATACTATATGTATATATACTGTACATATATATGACGAAGGTCTTGATTTGAACAGGACCAACAGAATGTAAGTGCTGAGGGAAACAATGACCAAAGAGAAGCAGAGAGAAACATTTACAAAACATAACAAAAAGTGCATCAACAACAACTCGAATAAAAAGGTAAAAAACTGATCTGTAAATTTATGATCAAATGAGGCTGACTGGGCCCAAACAATCCTGTGATCCACAGCAGAGTATTATATTTACCTCAACAGAAATACATTTGTTTTATGGATGCACAATATTGGATTTTTGGCCGATATCCGATATGTTAAAACTTTTTTGGCCGATAACCGATACCGATATTTCATATACTGTACCGTATGTTCCTCAGAACATAGCTCTCTTATTTAGACTTATTTGCTACAAAAATTGTTCAACAGCTGTAAGAGCTGGTGACATATATTCAGTAACAGCCATATGATATACATAGCACTTTAACTTGTATTAAATGAAAAGTGTTAAATGTTTTTTATTAGCATTAGTCACCTGTGATGCTGTCTCACTCACTTGTGGAGGCTTGTTCCAGTGTCCTAACTGCAGTGTGGATCCTCTGCACTCCTGTGCATGAAGGACAGACTTTTTAAGTTAAAAGTTTTTGTTTATCCATTGCGCTGTAAGACTAATCATGCTAACAGGGCTAACACGACGTCCGTGGTAAAACTCACCCAAGTGCTATCGGCTATTAGCTTCTCAATGACGTCGGAAATGACAGCTTGTAACTCGGGTAAGGCTACGTTGGAAAAATATCTCTGACTGGGGACGACGTACCGAGGCTCAACGTAGTCCAAAAATCTTTGGAATCCAACATCCTCAACAAAAAAAGTCTTCCACACCGCCAACATTTTGAATTTTCCTCTCCGCCGTGACGGTGAGATCAGGTAGGCACGCGTGACGTCACGTCATGTCATCACGTTGTGCTGCCGCTGCAGGCATCCTTGTCACTGGGTTGTCATAAAAAAACAGCGCCTTTTATATTGGTGCGCTATTTTGATGGATGTCCGATATTGAACTTTAACGCTAATATCGGCCAATACCGATACCACACCGATAATATTGTGCATCCTTAATTTGTTTATGTAGATTTTAAATCTGATGCATAAGAAAAACACCAAAGTCATAAACTAAAATAATTCATATAAACGTACCTGTAAAGACATTACGGTAATAATCAATAACGATTGCAACAACAGATTATTTTCACTTGTAAAAAATACTTGGACTAAATACAGTAAAAGCTTGACTGACAAACACATATAAATCAACAAATGCCTTAGCTGAAGAATAGAATTTTACTTGAAGCCATTGGTGTGAATAATAATTTAAAAACACAGATTTATACTGATTGAACAGGTTAGTGTTGATCTTCAGAAACAAAGTTAAACAGTAACCAGTGCAGGGTGAAATGATTACAGCATTAGTGTGTGATTGCTTTGTGCTCCTACCTCCATGATTCTGTGAGTCGAGCTACAATTTGAGGGATTTTTTTTTTTTCAGCAACAGAAAATTTGATTGTTCAGTCTTAAGGAGAAGTCTGCGCCTCGGAGAGAAGCGCCGTTGCTCCGTAGTCCAACCCCGCCATCTTTCCCTGCACCTAAAACAACAGCTGTTGATCACTTCTCAGTCAGGGGTTTGCAGAAGCTTGAGGCTCCGGTCTGGGGTGAAGTTCAGCTCAATCTGAACTTTTAGCTTTGCACCTCTTTTCAGGTCAAACTCAAGAAATGCTACAATAAAATAATAGTTGTTTGGGTTTGCTGGTGTCACTCACCAAGATATGGTAATCCTAAGAGACTTAAAGGACATATTTTCACGTCTCAAAGAGCCAAACTAGTACTTGATGTGATTCGGACGTATCTGGAAGTAAAGTGAGGACTTTGTGGAAATATGACCCAGGGATTCCAGTTACAGTAGTTCTCGTCTGTTACTTCACCGCAGACCGAGGAGACCCATTCAGAATTAGAAAGAAGGATTTTTTATTTGGATTTAACTGAGCAGGAAGGTTATCAAACTGAGAAGGTAATGGCGAGTGGGAGACATCATTGTCACAGGTAAATTGGGCAAACCAGGACATGCTCCCATCATCCAAACAAAACTAAACTTACTTATGATAAAACAACTCTGTAGATTAAAACTAACGTTTGATATTGAAAACTGTTACAGCCAATCGGTGCTCCAAGCAAAGCTAAAGATGATCCAACATTTTAGAGCATGTGACAATATGTCAACGTCTCTGGCATCAGGTCTGAAAATGTAATAGTTAGTCCACATTTAAAAACAGTTTCGTGACAACAAGCAGCACAGAGTTGGTTGTTCTTGGAGCAGCAGTTGGTGCACGTGCAACTTTATCTCCAAGCTCTGCATGCAAACTCATTAAAAAAATAAGCAACTCGTAGAAATTCCCAACAGACGTGTTTACACGTCACAGTAGTGACCAATATCTGCCTCTGGCATTCACTTATTAGCCTCTTTGCTTAAAATGTTATACATTTCTACACTAATGCTGTTCTTACTGTGAAATGTAAAAACAATATAAAAAAAACAACACTTTGCACATTGTTCCTCCAGGGAACAAAACGAGCATTATCCCACACCCATGCCCCATCGTGCTTCATCACTTACAGCTGCTTTGACCTGCTGGTTTGCATTTTGCCTCCGTAGATCGGACTTTATGAAACCTGCAGGTACAGACACAGAGCGGTCATAATATAATGACAAGAACAGACACAAAATAATAGTATAAATAAACCTAAAGTTTTAGAAAAACAGACAATGTGACTCATCTGAACGCTGCATTAAAAATACTGAAAATGTTCTAAGTTTACAGATTGATATTAAAGACTTTCTTTGTAACACAAAGCTGATCTTTCCCTTCAGAATTAAAACAAAGTGACTCTGTTCGCCTAAACGTTGACTCAATAAATGAGTCCGCCTGTTGACATTTGAGAGCAGAGTGTCTTGTTTTTGTCCGAGTGGACACAACGTTCATCGCCTCAGATGTTAATCCATATTTATAAAAGTTATCCATTTCTCATGAAAGACAGTAATGTGTGTGTGTGTGTGTTGACTGAGGCGTGACGTGTCACGTCTAATGTGTAAAAACACACGGCTACTGTACATGTCAGCTGCACTGCACGTTTGAAAACGTACAAATACCATTCAGATTGAGTCCAGCTTTATGATTTTGGAAAGCTGGATTTCACGTGGTTGGTTTAAATATTCACCCATATTTTTCCAAAAAAAATATTGTAATATGCAACTGTGCACCCCTCTATTAAAAAAACACCTCTAAATGACTTTCATATAGCCAAATATTCTTAAATTATTACATTTAATTATGAGTTGTACAACAATTTCACTTTTCTAGAACAAAACCTTGCCTTTTTATTGTCAATCACCATCAAACTGGGTGATTGTGAAGCTGCCTGCATGTGTGTGCGCGCTTATCAGTCTGTTAGCAAAATATCTCATGAACCACTGGATTGATTTTAATAAAACTCTCAGGGAATAATTAGTGGATGTACATCAACAACTGGTTAACTTTTGAAGTCAAACTGATTTAAGATGGCCACCACAGCTAACTGCTATGAGCAATCACAAACATGGCTCTAACTCAGTCAATTTTACAGATGTACAGCTAAAATTTGGTGTGGTAGTAGCTGACAGTTTTGTCCATTAAAAATTCTGCGCTTCAAAAGATTGAGGAAGATGTTTGTTTAAAACTTTGGAATTAACTGACAGAGTTAGCTGTTAGCAAAATATCTCATGAATCGGTGGACTGATTTTAATGAAGCCCTTAGAAACAAATAAATAAATGTCCATCTACAACTAATTCAATTTTAGGGTGAACCTGATTCAAGATGGCCACCACAGCTACATGACCTGAGCAAATACAACTCAAAAACTTGGTGTGGTAGTAGCTGAGAGTTATCTGCATCGCACTGGGTGCAAACAGGCTGAGCAAGATCTTCATTTAAAACTTTGGCACTATACATTCCTTCAAGAGAGGCCAAACTCTTCTTTTTAATAATTTGTTTGTCTTTATTGCCATGCCTGCTGAACCACATTTCTGACTGCCCACGCAGCTTCTCTGAAGACAAAGCAAAAGTTCCTACTGGCAGTCAAAAACAAATTCCTCACTTTACAGGAAACATTTGATCCATTTCCTAAAATCAACCCCATAACGTCAAAGTGCTCTGCATCTAAGTACAAACCCGATTTCAAGAAAATTGGGACACTAAACAAAGTGTGAATAAAAACTGCATGCAATGATGTGGAGATGGCAAATGTCAATATTTTATTCGTAATAGAACATAGATGACAGATGAAAAGTTTAATCTGAGTAAATGTAACATTTTAAAGAAAAACTATGTTGATTCAAAATTTCACAGTGTCAACAAATCCCAAAAAAGTTGGGATAAGTAGCAATAAGTGGCTGGAAAAAGGAAATTGAGCATATAATGAACAGCTGGAAGACCAATTAACGCTAACTAGGTCAATTGACAACATGATTGGGTATAAAAAGAGCTTCTCAGAGTGTCAGTGTCTCTCAGAAGCCAAGATGGTAAGAGGATCACCAATTCCACCATTGTTGCGCAGAAAGATAGTGCAGCAATACCTGAATGGTGTTAGCGTAAAATAGCAAAGACTTTAAGTTATCATCATCAACCGTGCATAACATCATCAAAAGATTCAGAGAATCTGGAACAATCGCTGTGCGTAAGGGTCAAGGCCGTAAAACTCTACTGGATGCTCGTGATCTCCGGGCCCTTAAACGTCACTGCACCTCAAACAGGAATGCCACTGTCAAGGAAATAACAGAATGGGCTCAGGAATACTTCCAGAAAGCATTGTCAGTGAACACAATCCACCGTGCCATCTGCCGTTGCCAGCTGAAACTCTACAGTGCAAAGAGGAAGCCATTTCTAAGCAAGCTCCACAAGCTCAGACGTTTGCACTGGGCCAGGGGTCATTTAAAATGGAGTGTGGCAAAATGGAAGACTGTTCTGTGTCAGATGAGTCACGATTTGAAGTTCTTTATGGAACACTGGGACGCCATGTCATCCGGACCAGAGAGGACAAGGATAGCCCAAGTTGTTATCAACGCTCCGTTCAGAAGCCTGCATCACTGATGGTATGGGGTTGCATGAGCGCTTGTGGCATGGGCAGCTTGCATGTCTGGAAAGGCACCATTAATGCAGAGAACTATGTTCAGGTTCTAGAACAACATATGCTCCATCTAGACGTCATCTCTTTCAGGGAAGACCCTGCATTTTTCAACAAGATAATGCCAGACCACATTCTGCAGCAATCACAACATCATGGCTACGTAGGAGAAGGATCCGGGTACTGAAATGTCCAGCCTGCAGAGTGTTGTAAGAAGAAGGGGGGATGCCACACAGTGGTAAAAATGGACTTGTCCCAACTTTTTTGGGATTTGTTGACGCTTTGAAATTTTCAAACAACATACCCTGATGCATGCTCAATAATTCAGGTAGAAAAATCTAAAAAAGCTACCGGTAAGTTTGGTCCTCTGGACGTTCAAAAAACAAAACAAAACAAAGCAACAAATTTATAGAAACGTTTCGTCTTTTGTCCGAAAGACTTCCTCAGTCTGAGATGCTGTATTCAGCTCAGTCTTATAAATAGCACCCTCTCACAGTGGATCGACCAGTTTGCTGAAGACAGCCTGAAACCAATTTTTTGGCTTTATTTTGTTTTGTCTTTTGAATGTCCAGAGGACCAAACTTAGCTTTTTTAGATTTGAAACAACATATTTTTCCCTTAAAATGATACATTCTCTCAGTTTAAACTTTTGATCTGTGATCTATTCTGAATAAATTATTAGATGTTGGCCCCTCTACAAAAGTTGCATTCAGTTTTTATTAACAATTTGGTTAGTGTCCAAACTTTTTGGGAATCCGGTTTGTAGTACATTCCTAGAATTGGCATCAGCATTAGTGAAACAGTAACAGAATTAGTGAAAGACCTTACAGACATGGAGGGATTTAACGCAACCACTAAAAACGAGTGCACGCAGTCAGAAAGGTCGTACCTGTCATTATTGCTCCTATTAGCAGAAAGACACAGAGGAAGATGTTTCCTGCCAGCGTGCCAAACCTGTCAATGATTTTCCCTTGGCAGATGGTGAATATGATGCCAAACACCTATGTGTGCAGAACATGCAGTTAGGAGTGAAGCTGCAGTTTGCATGCACCAACATGCACAGACGCACTCACAAACACAATCACAATGTTCAGTCCTGCTGTGGCGAAACCTTTCTACACACTTAAAATGCTAAATGTGATATTGTTGGATCTAAAACAAATGTGTGCGCGGCCGAACTGATTCTGTCAATCATTCAAGAGGAAAAAGGTACTGTACTTTGGCCCGCTGCATTTTATCTGCTCATGCACATCAATGAAGGTATTTTGTTTGATTTGTTTATTCATTGCTGGGGTTTGCGTCAGGTGACTGAACTGTACCTGTGCTGAACAGTTCAGCAGTCCTGAGGAAGTTCCTTCCGACTCTGGGTACGTCAGCTCAACAGCAAATTCAAAGCCCAGCGGCAGGTAGCCCGTCATGAAGAACCTGGACGCACGCACAGGAACGACGACATGCTCAGACCATATGTCCTGTAAATCGTTTGAAGTCAGATTTACTGAAAGATTATTCAACTGCAGCCTCTAGGCTGATAACTTCTCCCTTCTACAGCCCTGTGTAACATTTACAGGATTATTACTTACTTATTAATTACTTATTAATTACTATTACTACTGCTTACATGTAATTACTACTGTTTACATTTACACTACTCTAATATCTACACCACTGCTGATACATATACAGTGTGCTCTGAACGGTCTTATTTAGGGATGCCCAATGTGCCTTACTGCATATGCCACTTTTTGCCTCTATAACAACATCAACTACTACCTCATACATATACTGTGTACATTAACTCATACGCTGCTTTGCCACTTTGCAAATGTCAATGCTAGAAACCTTTAGTTTATTTTAGTTATACTTTTTATACTCTTTTTTTATACTAGTATGCAAAAACTCAGGACAGTATTATGTTCATTAAATGTTTAATGTTTTAGTTTTAGAGTTGGTGTAAATTTTCATACTCTTATACCACTATGCAAAAAAACTCAGGACAGTGTTAGTTTTACTATTTTATGCTTATGTCTATTATTATATGTTTCAGTGTTTCAATGTTTAGATGTTTACTGTTGCACCGAGGGACTGAGAGAAACGCAATTTCGGTCCTGTGTATGTCCTGTACAGTACATATTGCAGATCTGACAATAAAGTTGACTTTGACTTTGATTATAGGAGACGGGGTTCTGCCTCTCCCTCATCGGAACGCCTTAACAAGTCGCAAGCAGATGGAAACTTTGTACCTATGAAGCAGGTTTTGGATTGCATCGTGAGAGCGGTGACCTTGAATAAGAGATCAGAGTCTTTACTACACAAAAGTTCTCAGAGACAAGTTTGTTGCTTTTCTTTACCTATTACCGTATTTTTCGGCCTATAAGTTTTTTGGTTTTTTTGCATAATTTGCATGCCCTGCGATTTATACAACGAAGCGGCTTATTTACATATTTTTACCCCTGTTTATAAACCAATTTTTGACTGAGGTATGACTGTTTTCATTCATTCTGACTGAAAATATTGAACACTACCATTTTCAGCTGCTAGATGGCAGTCGAGTAGTATGGCATGTCGTTGTGTAATGAAATAGGTAAAAGTGACTATTAATGGCACAATCGGCTTGCCATAGCCTGCCACCTTCGTCCAGCTCACCTGGAGCAACTGTCAAATCAGCTTCATTTCGCTGCATCATCCCGCCGGTGAAATGCAGCTAATTTGACCATTGAAGTGCATTTATTAAGTAAAAGTTCAACTGAGACACACCTTTACTATAATTTGAGCAAACAAACAATTGTTTGTAAGTGTTAATCTTGTTAAATTATTGTTAAAGTCCCCCCCCCCCGGTTAAAGCTCTTGCGGCAGCCAATCGATTTTTGGCACACCAGCCCACATTTCCGGGTTGTCTGCGGTGACGGATAACAAACGCAACATGTCAGCAGTGATGCATAATAGATGCGACTTAGTCAGTGCTTTAAGTGGGCCGGAACTCACCGGTACCCAGTTCCGCCACTTCTAAAATTTAACCCTGACAGTACCGGGACTTTTTTTAAGCGCAATGTGCGTTCCGGAACTTATTTTCGTCTTCTCCACTTGAAAGACCCGTGGCAGATTAGAATGCATCATTTCCCCCTGACTGGATTTCAAGACAGAGCAATGCATCTTCTCGACAATAAAACATCTTTGCTGGAGCGCGTCATTTTGGCCAATCACAGTCTCAGGATAGACAGGGGGGAGGAGACGACAGCGAAGTCTGTAAAAAAAAAAAGAACTCTGTAGCGCGAGTCGCGCTGCGGAGGTTCAACAGCACGCGAGGGAGTGTGTTACAAATAAAACTAAATAAAAATTAACTAAATAAAAGTCAGTTGCACCCCTAAAGCCACTGTGATAAAGTGTCACATTAATTTAATTATCTTAGCCACAGGAATGAGTTTAAAAACAGGATGATGTCTATATGAACTAGTTGAATGAGGTGTCTAAATATCTTGATTCATGATCAATAATAATTTAAACATTTTTTTAATCTGTCCACAGGACCTGACTTTATTTTGTTAGATGTCTCTAAAATAGTTAGTGAATCATGTTTACATGTAGGTAAACATAGATGTTTAACAACTTGTTAAAATACACCAGAATGCAGGAAATGGCATCTACTTTATTCAAAATTTCTGGCAAAACATCTTCACCAGCATATTTAAGAAATTAGTTTTTACTGTTAGTAAGTAAGTTTTATTTATATAGCACATTTCACAGACATGAGAGTCACATAGTGCTTTACAAAAGGAAAAATAAAATCATAAAATCACAGAAGTACTATACAAAAAGGTAAAACATAACAAACTCTAAAATCAATGTACAAAATTAACCAAAAGCCTGTCTGAAGAGATAAGTCTTAAGTTTTTAAATGCATCTGTTGACTCGGAGCAGCGCATTGTTAGCAAAATGTTCTGCTGTATTTGACTTGCTGCTGTTGTTGGTTGTTAATTTTTTGGTTGACACAATCTTTCCTATTTATGTTCTCATTAAATCAGGTTAGTAAATGACTTTTACCTGAAGCATGTTAAAAAATTACAAAATCTTTCGGGGGGGGGTTGGCGCAACGTTTGTCACCTTTTTCATCCCTTCTGAGTTTGCAGGTATGCATATTATTATGACATTAGGGAGGGTACCGGCACTTATTTTTTTCCACTTAAAGCACTGCAGCAAAGCAATGTATTTATGGATTTTTCCACTTTATTAGACATTTGGACTGATGCGACTTATAAGGTGGTGCGACATTTACGGTGGAAAATACGGTAGTTCCCTTTAATTTAAGACTGGATTTTCGAGACTTCTTAAATGTGATGGCTAGAGTTCATTTCAGAGGTGAAAACACAAAAAAAAATGCATTTATTTTTGCAAACATAATTGTATTTTTTCTATACATGTATTTCCATATGTAGGAAATGCTAAAGTATAGTTAGCTTTTCACTGTTTGATGTATATGTAAAGGTTTTATAACATAAATTGGGTTAATTAAGGGTCTGTTCAGTCTGTGAAAGACCAACGAGTGTCACTGAAGGTGTCCTGATTCAGTTCTGCTCACTTCAATATGTGGCCTTCATCTACTGTGCCTTGAAAACGTTTTTATACTTCTTGAATGCTATCCACCTTTTACCACTTTACAACCACAACTTTCCAAATAATTTACTGGGGTTTTATGTGACAGGACGACACAAAGTACTGTTGTGTAAAACTGTGTAAAGAAAGAAACATACTTGGTTTTCACATTTCCTTACAAATAAAACGTTTGTATTCAGTGCCCCAGGGTCAATACTTATTCGAACCATTTGGAGTTTATTGCCACGATTTTTACACATCCAGACATTGAAAATTTTTGACAAATTTTCTTTAGAAAACAGGTCAAGCTCAGTCAGATTGGATGGACAGTGAAGGGAAGTTTTCAAGTCTTGCCATAGATTCTTAGTTGGATGCAAGTCTGGACTGTGTATAGTCTTTCTACACATTGCATTGGTCTGGTTGTGTTTTGGGTTGTCATACTGGAAGGTGAACCTCTGTCCCAGTCTGTAGTATTTTGCAGCCTCTGACAAGTTTCCCTCGAGGACTGCCTTGTATTTTTTTTCCCATCAACTCTGACGAGACTGCGAGTGTGATCCTTGGTCTTCATAATGCTGTTTGACCATTAATGTTCTATAACAAACCTCTGAGGTATTTATACTGAGATCAAATTACACACAGGTGTACGGTACTATTTACTAATTAGATGACTTCTGAAGGCAGTTGGTTTATTGAACTGGTTTTTAGTTTAGAGGTAACAGACTAAAGGAAGTCCTTTTCAGTTGTAATTTGCAACTTATGAAGCTAGATGGGGCAACATCCAATAAAACAATAACAAAAAAAGGATTAAAGTGCAATACCCAAGAGTTCCAGAGGTGATAAAGACCACCCAGAGGCGTTTAAGGCCGAGCGTGGCAGCGAATACAATCATGCCCACCAGAGACATGAAGTACACTGCGAGTGTAGTCTGCCTGGAGAAACACACAAAAAATACACACCACAGTATTAATCTTAATGAAACAGTATATTTAAAGTTATCTGGAAGGAGTTCTAATTTTAAATGAAGTCAAGGGACTTAGAAATCCTTTTGACTTCTGATGTCGGATGCCCTTCCTTCCTGACACAACCCTCACCGTTTATCCGAGCTTGGGACCGGCACAAGATATACACTGGCTTGTGCTCCCTAGTGGTTGGTTTCCGGCCATGCAAACCCACAAGTATAATTTATGAGCTCCAATGTACACTGGTTGCATGATTAGCATGTTGGAAAGTGCACAATAGTTTTACAAGAAACAATATTTGTAAAGATAAAATTTGTAGAAAGAAAGCAAAAACAGATATCAACATAAAAAATCTGTGTATGGTTCGTTCTTTCGTTATTCCGTTTCAAAATAAAAACCAAATAACCGAACAAGCTTTGGTTATTTGGTTTTTTCGTTTTAAAACGAAATTACAAAAACGGTTTTTAAACGGTTTTTTCGTTATTTCGTTTTTAAAACGAAATTAGAAAAACGGAATTGCCAAAAATAAAAAAAGGAGAACGTTTTGGTTTTTGGTTAAACCAAAGACGAGCTTTTATTTTGTTAATTGAACACGGGAGCTTATGGCGGAACCGGAAATGAACTCCCGGTGCTGTGCGAATTTCTGTTCCCCCGTGAGAATCTGAGCTGCGTGAAGCTGACACCCCACCACCCACGTCAAACCAGCACTAACCATTCATACTATTTGCTTTAATTTTTGACGTGTGTGGGGTGTCAGCTTGTAATCAGTTCCCCCTGTGTCGGGAGCGCGCACTGCACCCGAGAGGCGGATCCGACCGTCTTCAAGGCGCATCTCTCTGTGAAACGAGTCCACACTATCTTGTCACGGTTATAACTCATTTTAATACTCCTGGTGATAAATAAATAAATATAAACCCTCCACTAACAAAATAAACCTGGTCTTGTGTGGGGTGTTATAACCTACAGCTTTTATTTTTTTTATCGCTGACAGAATCTAGATTTGGTCATGTAACCTGCCAAATACAAATTTTAATAATAATACAAATTATCAGTCAGCCACCAACACATCATATATATTTATAATTTTTATTACTAATATTAAAGGATGGAAGCAGCTGTTAGCAGGACAAGAAAACTTCCTGCAAAGATAAGTGTAGGCTTTCTGGTAGGCTAAATCTCGTTCAAAATTAAAAATGACTGGAGAAATTTTTTTTCTAGCTGCTATTTTTGTTAGTTAATGTCTGTTTTTTCCATTATTTGAGAGAAAAAATGATTTTAGAAATAACAAAGTCAGAGTCAGAGATTCTTTATTGTCATTTGCACCACATGTGGTTCATGTGATGAAACGAGATTATGTACACAGGGTCCCAGTTACATCCAACAACAAAATGTAAAAGAAGAACAGTAATAACATCTAAGATATGAACTAAGAAAAACATCAACTAAAAATACACTAAGCACTAATATCATAAAAACATCACTTCAAACAGCAGCTGTGTGAGCAGATGTGCACAATGAACATAGCAACATGAACCAGATCAGCAGCAACATGATGTGATATTTCACAGTGATTATTCTTATTATTTATTTATTCATGAGTCTAACAGCCTCAGGGTAGAAGCTGTTCCTCAGTCTAGTTGTTCTACACTTGATGCTCCTCAACCTCCGTCCTGAAGGGAGTGGGTCAAAGAGTGTGTGTGCTGGGTGAGTGGGGTCTTTTATGATGCAGGTGGCTCTCTTCCTGCATCTGGAGGTGTAGATGTCTGTGATGGTGGGGAGACTGACTCCAACATCTTCTGTGCAGCCTTCACCACTCTCTGCAGAGCTTTTCTTTCTGCAGCTGTGCAGCCTCCATGCCACACGTTGATGCTGGAGCACAGGATGCTCTCCACTGCACACCTGTAGAAGGAGGTGAGGACTGGGCTGCTCAGACCAGCTCGTCTCAGCCGTCTGAGGAAGTAGAGTCTCTGATGACCTTTCTTGATCAGGCTGGTGGTGTTGTTGCTCCAGCTGATGTTATCATTCAAGTGCACACCCAAGTATTTGTAGGTGGAGACCACTTCCACTGCAGATCCTCTTCTGTTCAGTGGGGTGTGGGTGAGTTTGTTCCTGTGAAGTGGATACATGTTTTTTTTAATCTATTATAAAAAGCAGTGTTTGAGTTGTTACACTGTTTAATATATAATTGCCAGATTCACTCACATGTTGTCACAACTGATGGTAAGGCTGGTGCACCTCTCTTAAGACCCTACCAACCGGTTTCTCCAGCAAGTATCCCAATAGATGACAAGTATCCCGTCATAAATTTCCGTCCGTAGGATGGTCCTGTCAAACACACACACAAATGTAAAATGTTATCTGATGTACTGCGGTCAAACCAGTCAACATTAGCTCTCTCTTAAAGATTTGTGTGGCTCATACATGGTGCATTACAATAAGAGAAACAGAAAGTGCCCCTGCAGTCAAGAAACAATGAGAGAAAATGAGATTCATATTTATAAACAATATACAATTATGCCATACTTATTACTTTCACATACCTATAATATATCAAGAATAAATATGTCACAGTTTTAGATTTTGTATAAAAGAGCAAGTCAAAGTGCCTCTTTCAGTTTGCTTTTCTATGACCTCTATTCAAAATTCATATTTCATGTTCAGTGTTACAAAGAAGAAGTTAATATTTATTTGTTTGATGGCTGTTACTATTTTTTCCTGAAAAGGTGCTTACGATCGAGATGATATATATATATATATATATATATATATATATATATATATATATATATATATATATATATATATATATATATATACTGTATATATATATATATATATATGTATATATATATACTGTATATATAAACACCTTTTCAGGAAAAAATAGTAACAGCCATCAAACAAATAAATATTAACTTCTTCTTTGTAACACTGAACATGAAATATGAATTTTGAATAGAGGTCATATATATGTGTGTGTGTGTGTGTGTATGTATGTGTGTAAGCATATATACACACACACTTTTGTTTAATCAATCAACATTTTCAATAGAAGTTATAGATAAGCAAACTGAAATTAGCATTTTGAAGTACTTTGAATTGCTGTTTACCCCAAAATCTAAATTAAAACTATGACATATTTATTCTGGATGTATTATAGGTACGTGAAGGTAATAGGTACGAGATAAATGTAAATGTCTAATAATTATGCCTCTCTCATTATTTTATATATTTTTTGGCCTGCAAGAGGACCCCTGCTGGTCCATTACTGTAACGCACCATGTTTACACACAATTCCTAGAGAAAGCTAACGTCAGCTAGCTTGTATTTACAAGTTTCGCTCATTTTATCGCAGTATATTGTCCATAAACTTTGATACATACTTGGTAAACTGAAGAAAGTACAGAACGTTCCAAATCAGCGTCCAACACGTTGTTGTGTCTTTACAAGTTGTGCTCCTTACAAAACCTTCTGACACTCATTACCGAGTAATGTGGAGCTCCATGGCGACGCAAAACATTACTGATTTCAGAGTGTGGTTTTCCTCTCTCAAACAGTTCGATAATCAATTCAGAAAACGGTTCAAGTGCAGCCATTGCCTATTATTTAGGAATGGTTTGTTTTTATGCCGTCTTTCTTCTCCGCTGTTATTCTTTGGCGACTTCCGGTACGTCATTTCCGGTATCGCTACAAATTAAAAGAACAACTGTACTTACGCAAAAACCAAATCGCACCCTTTTTTTATATTTGCAATTTCTGTTTTTCTAATTTCGTTTTAAAAACGAAATAACGAAAAAACCGTTTAAAAACCGTTTTTGTAATTTCGTTTTAAAACGAAATTACCAAATAACCAAAGCTTGTTCGGTTATTTGGTTTTTATTTTGAAACGGAATAACGAAAGAACGAACCATACACGGATTATAAAAACATACAACCATTTTTATTTCTCGAAAATGTAAAATAATAAAATGCTAATCGAACACAAACCGAATGCAACAGTTAGCTGGAGTTAAGAAACACAATAATATTTTGGGATTTTGCATGTTGCACAAAATTCAAACATTTAATCAAAAAAGCTGCAAAATTGGACAAAGTGAAGACTTTGGACTCTGGTCTCTGAGACCAGTGGTCAGTAAACTGGGGAGCAACTGTATTTTTTTCTAAAAAATAATTAATTAAGTAAATAAGTTTAACTTTGCAGTCTTAAAAATGTTAAAAACAAACTCTGAGACACTGTCACGTCACATCTAAAGAAGCAGCTTCAATCAGTCATTTAACATAAGACCAACTAAAACTCCTTGATTGTGCAAAAAGCCATACAGTACGTTAGTGTATTTATTGACCAATGAAAAGAGCTGAATGGCTTATTTTAAATATAAGCCACAAAAGTTCTGCTTTTTAGAACTTCTCTTCTAAACTGAAGCAGGTGGGGAAATGA
>JBBPBX010001297.1:0-24612 GCA_038048925.1 Garcialebias charrua
GTCCATGTCCAGTCATCACTGTGCGAGAGGCGTGGGACACCTGGACAGGTCTCCAGTCCATCACATACAAATAATTCAAAATATACAGACAAAAACAGACTTCAGCCTACCAAAGTGTAGTAACCTTTAACTCAAGCATTATAAGAGGGGGACAATAATGCTGTCATTGCTGGTATCACTCAGCCCTCTGTGAATAGCAAACAACCATCAGGGTGCTAACGATCCATTGTTAGGCTGATGGTCCTCCATCATGTGAGCAGCTGGTTTCGGCTGTCATCAGCAAACTGGTTCATCCACTGTGAGAGGGTGTTAAGACTGAGCTGAATACCAGACTTAGCTTTTTTAGATTTTTGTACCTGGATTATTGAGCATGCATCAGGGTAAAATTAAACATGTTTAAAAATTGATTTTGGAGCATTTAGAATTGATTCTGAATCGCCAGGACTAAGAATCCAGAGTCTTTCTTTAAAAAATCTATTTTTTCCTACACTCCTACTGGCAAACTTCCTTTTGATCTTTAAAAAAACAACATTAATACAAAGAATTGTATTTTATGTTATTGTGACATGTTTTACACATTAATAATGTTAATTGTTTTGTTACAGCCCACCCCAAAAAATAAGGGTCACAACTACAGTAGTCAAGTCAAGTCAATTTTATTTATATAGCACAGTTAAAAGGGTCCCCGGTTCAAATCCCGGTCTGGGGGCCTTTCTGGGTGGAGTTTGCATGTTCTCTCCGTGCATGCGTGGGTTTTCTCCGGGTGCTCCGGTTTCCTCCCACAGTCCAAAAACATGCATGTAAGGCTGATTGGTAACTCTAAAATTGACCCTAGGTGTGAGTGAGACAGGTCCCTCTTGTAAATGAGTCCCCGTGGCTCAACGAGGCTAGCCTGTATAAATAAAGCTTGAATGAAAAAAAAAAACAGATAAACTGTTATCAAGGTGCTTCACACACACAACATAAAAGAGGTTTAAAAATTTAATGAACAGTATCACACACCAATGGTAAAAATTATGATATTAACAGCAGTAAAAGTATAATAAAAATGGTGTTAAAGGTAGGGGAGACCGGGTATAGTTGTAACATGGGGAGAGTTGTAACACCACCAGTTCCACCAATCAGGGATATGATAGGATTCACATGATCATTTCAGTGTTTACCCGCTTCCTCCACAATACCATATTGTCATTGTCAAGTCTGGAAACAGGTACATGCAGATACTAAGGAGAAAAAACTGATTTTGAGGTAAGAAAGTAAATTTTTTGACCATGACTATATTTTGTTTAGTACTTATACTGTTGCAGATAAAACCATATAACTTACATTAGATGAAAGTGTAATTTCTCAGGCAAAATGTGATGCATTTTCCTGTGCTAATTTCAAACCACTATGCTACTACAGCTAGCTAAACATGGCTGACAGGGTTGGGGTGGGTTGTGCACATTATTTAGGCCTTATATGGCATTATACTATATTTAGGCATTATAGGTCTACATGTTAAGGAAGATTGTTCTAGTAGAATAATTTACACACATGCACACACAAATAGTATACAGGTGGTCCCCGACTAAGTTGGAAAATGTATGCTAGCGCTACTACGAACCCATTTTTCAACACAAACATGGTTCATAAACATGCACAGAACTTTGTTTACAATAGCTAACACACTTTCATCTAAAAACACATTCCAGTGCTGTATTTTCTGTATGTTCTGTACAACTTTACTATTCGTTAGTCAGCTCGTAAGTCCGGAACGTTGTAAGTCGATGTGCTCGTAAGTCGGGGACCACCTGTATTTGAGTTATGGTCAGTCACAGAAAGAGAGAGAGACATTTTGTTCTTGTATTGTTCTTTTAATTCAGTAAACCTCTTTTTGAAGCATATCACATGGTGTGGCCTCTGTTTTTGCTTATTTTGTCTAATTGTTACAACTTACCCCAGCAAGTGTGGTTGTAACAAAGGACCACCATGTATTTGACATGAACTCATGAGGTCTGTGATATTCTTGCAGAGGTTTGAATTGGTGCCATTTGTAGTCAACAAATGTGGGTATTTTGTATAAAAGTTTGAAAACTCTAGCTCAAAAATTCTGTGAGTTAAAGGTGCTGGAGCAAAAAGTGTTACAACCATACCCGGTCTCCCCTACAGGACAGGAATGCACTTTATAAAGTTGATGACACTGGAAAAGTTTGTATAATAGCTGAAGATGTTGAGTAAACTCAGGAGATGCTTATGTTGCATCTAAGAAGGTTAGACAGGGGGAAAACAAAATAAAATAAGGCTTTACACACACCAAGCTCCTGCACAGACTTATTTTAGATGTCACAAAGGTGTTGGTGCTACATGACTTTTGTGTCATCAGGGCAGAAAGGCCTTATCTTTGCTGTAGGTCTTTTTTATTAAGCTTTTGTGGGCTGGTCGGTTTCCATCCATCCATCCATCCATCCATTCATCCAAATAATGTATTTCAAAGAAAGAAAGATTTCTTGTTTCACCAAATATATATTAACATGAAAAATAAATTCTAAAGATAACCTTACATAAAGATAAACAAAAACATTTTAGAGCAAAATTATCTGGGAAAAACAAGGCTATTTTAATTAAACACGCTGCTCCATTCAGCTTTTTTATCATGATGACAGCAGCTGACAGCAGCTGACAGCTGCGTGAGAACGGCTGATCCATCCGATCTTAACTGTACATTTTACCTTTTCAAACGGCCAGTTGAATCTGCATAATTGGTGCACCATTATCGTGCTTTAAATTTTAGTTTCTTTGCTGCGATTTGTAAAACCAACGCGTGTGATTGCGCGATGCGCTCACCATGGCTGCAGACACGGAGCCGAGTAGAGGCTCACTTTACCGCAGTGGCTGCGCGCATGGCGCGGTGATTACGCGTGTCTGCTTTGTCTAATGAAATAAAGATAGTGGATGGATGGATGGACGTATGGATGGATGTATTATGTAGGATGGAAACTGATTTGCTTGCGCACGCAGTAAAGGCTTCTTTTTTTTTCCCCTCGGGTCGGTCGAAAAACAGCTGACCGCTCTGACGCTTTGATCGGCTTTATTTTATTATTTTCCTTGTTCCTTGTGTCCACTGGGTGATCTATAGCTGTTAAGTAGCCATGTGCTTCTTTCAAAGCTGCACGTTATTGGCCGAAGAGCTCTGATACCAGCCAAACAAGTCCCGCATGTTAATCAGCTGTGAGGGTCCCCGCCCCCCAGTACGCAAATCACTGCGGCTTGGTTTTACTCTGAAAACAAACTTAATTCTAACACAAAGTTTAACAGTTTAAACACTTATAAAGTGTTTTTTAAAGCATGGGATGGTTTCTTCACAACTTCAACTGGTACATTTTGCAAAAAAACGATTTTCACTAATTTCTCAGAAGTTGAAGGTTTATTGATTTTTTCTCAGTTAGAGCTGTGCCGACTTGTTCCTACATTTCTCGTGGCTGGCCACAAATCTTGGCCAACCACAAATGGAGTCCGGAGTGAGTCACGTTCAGACACATACACCGGGTGGTATAGTGACATTTCGCCAATCTGCATGTGAACCATGGCTATTAGGGTTGTTCTCGTCTTTGCAAGGCCTTGTTGCTCACCAAGTGTCTTTCACAAAGGGTATTTGCCTGTCAACATCGTTAGCGGCGGTCCTTAGCTCCTCAAACAGTTTGGCTGACATGATAGACACGTCTGAGCCGCAAACCAGGAGTGCTTCTTGCGCGAGGACCCCTTCCAATGTGAGTGGCAGGTAAGCTCTCTTAGCTATTCCCCTTTTTATAAAGTTACACAGAAACCATTCAGGTTTTTCCACACGTTTCTGTGTACGTGTGACTCTGTCTGTGTAATCGTCGTCGCTGTCAGCATCATGATGGCTGTCTGCCTCATGACCTTCAGGATGTGGATTTTCAGCAATTTGTTTGCTGTCAGCATCTTGATTTTTAGGATGCTGATCATCAGCAATTTGCTTGCTGTCAGCATTTAAGTCAGTGTTGACGCTGTTGATGTCAACTGTGTGCACTGAGTTGCTGCAAAAGGTAGTGCTGCACGCCGCTTCGTCAGGTTGAACAACGTTGTTTGTCTTATCATCAAGGACAACGTCACACGTTGTGTCAGCTTGGTCAACCACTGTAACATTCAAATCATTTGACAAACAACTCACAACCTCAGTCACGTCCACGCGCGGAGGCGTCATTTCCATAATCTGGAGCATGTGTGACTCATTGCATGTCTCAAACTGTGCAGTTCGAGGGGAAGGGGCAGGATGGCCGCTTCTCGTGGGTACATGTTGTGACAGACCATTTTTCAATGGTACACCCATGCAACCTCCTTCGAATGAGATCCATGAGAGAACTATTTTGGTCCGATCCGAACCATCTGGGTTCATCTAGAGAGTGAACACCTACCTTGTGTGGTTCTCTGCTCATCTCAGGGTCTTCAACCTGAGGGATAGGGTCAGCAGAACTCCCCGTGAACCGATCAGAGTCACTGTTCCAGCTGGACACAATCTGTTTGTTATCATGAAAAACCTGTTCACTCTCGCACTCTGTAGGAGAGGGAACCTCTTCTATTTTCTGCGAGTGGGATGTGACCTTTTGACCTGGGCACACCACTGAGGGTGTTTTTCGTCGTTCGAGCATGTCAAAAAATTCCATAGCACATTGTTTAATTTCTGCCATGGTACTCTCTTTGCAATTAACATGGAAGCGAACACATTTCTTCTGGAAAGGCATGAGATTCTTAATGAAAAGACCTTTAAACTCCTCCTCCTCCTCCAGTCCAGGGACAGTTTTGCCACCGGAGTAGACAGACATCAGCCTGTCGCAGAACGACAGGGGACTTTCCCACTTATCCTGACAGACGTCCACCGCAGCTAAGTAATTAGCATACGCTGAAGCAGATGTCCATCTACGTGCGATAAAAGAGGAGGCCCTATCAGGTGATGCACCTGTTTGAACGTCCATCTTTGTACTGATTTTCTGTGAAAAATCAAGTAAAGTGGGTCTTATATCAGTGTGCAGTCTCACCATGTGATGCCTGCGGCAGTCAACATGGTGTCCACGATGTGAAATCAAATAAAAATCAGTGATTTTTATTAATTTGTCGACCTGTGACAAGGTCAAACAAAATCGGCTGTCGTGGTATCAGGAGCCTCATGTGCAGAGGCCTCCACCTTATCTGGAAATTTGTGAAACACAAATTAAATGAAGCCACCATAGAGAGCAAGGCCCACCAGCTTGTTATTCTAAATAAACTTGTATCTAAAATAAATAGGAGGGCCTGTGTGCAGCTGCTCAGTAACATCCAAGATGTGAAATTTAACAAAAATCAGTGATTATAATTAAATTGTCAACCCATGAGACGACCATCAAGGTCGGTAGTTTTGTGTGATTTTTTGTGAAAACCAAGACAAAAGATGCCTCCTGTGTGTTATTTTAAACTTGCAGTTAAAAAAAAAAAGGGGCAGACAGTTTGTTTTGCACAGAATCGATGATAAAAGTGTCAAGTTTTATCAAAAAGCAGACATGTCTGTATTAAATCTGTGTAACTGTTCTGCCATCAACATTTGATTTTTTGCGAAAATCAAATTAAAAGGATGTTGTGAGTACAATATTTCAAAATGTTTCCCGTTTAAAACAGGAACATTCAACATGTACAAATTACAGGAAGACTGCGTCTTCTAAAGTAACCAGCAGGGGGTGCCACAGTGCTGGAAATGAGTATCACAGCGACTGTAATTTCACTATCTGACCGCTATAGAGGCGCTGTTATCACCAGTGAGCGAAGCTGCAGCTTTTAGCCCACACAGACATCTAACAACGGATGAAAAGCATCAATCAGACAGACCTAAAGCGTAACGTGATAAGCTCTAGAACCCCAGGCTCACAAAAACGAAATCATGTGAGCAAAATCGGTTGAACTGTGAAACCTTTTAAACTGCGTTTAAAAGAAATAAGGTCGGTCCTCATAAAACAGTTGCAGCTCCCGGTGTCACGTGACCTGGTCACATGGCGATCGGCAGTTTCAGAGCAACTGACTCAATCCACCCATTAAAATCTCAAAAACACCGCGTTTAAACAGTCTTTTCAATGACAGTAATGGACAAACAAGCATGGAAACTTGTCTGGGACAAACAGCTGAAGTGAAAGTTGACGAGGATGTGAGCTCCTCACTCCTTCAAGCGTCAACACCTACAGCGAAATCGACCAATCACAGCGAAGACAGAACTGTAGTTCTAAAACCCAAGTGTTCATGGGAAATTGTGTCTTCCAAACCTAACGCCACCCACGTGTGACGCGCCGTTCGAGCGGTGTGTTCACGGACCTATGGTCGGTCGAACAAAAGCGTGGAACGGACTTTTCAACGTTCTAAAACAGTCATAAATATCGCAAAACACCGCGGTTAAGCCAGTCTTTGACGATATCACGTGCATAGAACTCAAACAACACAGATAAACTGTCAGAAATGTGTGTAAAAATGAATCTGACAACCAGAGTCTACAGAAACCAACGTTTTTGAACACGACACACAATGGACCAATCACAGCGCTTTAAGCAGCCATTTTGTCTCTCTGTAATGCTAACGTTAGCTCGACCCAAAGTACTGGACACCCTTTCACAAAATAAACGTATTTTTACACCGCAGAAAATCCTGTAAATGAGCCCAAACACATCCAGGCTATCTCCCACGCCTCCCAAAGAAGGCAGCACGCTAACTGTTTAAACAACGGACTTTACGTCTATCGGAACCGTGCGGTCCGAACCAAGCTGAGTGGGTTTCACCCGAACCACAGCTAACAACACGTTGTAACAGATTAGGTAAAAATGGAGTAGCAAATGAGTGAAACAGACCTTCAACAGCAAACCGCAGATGTAATAGAATGAAGCAGAGGTGACACGGCGGTCACAAAACGATAAAATGCATGCAGCCTCGCGACACGTAATAAAACGTCTCACAAACAAACATTCATTCATCCGTAGCTTCAAGCATACGATGAAATGTGAAAGAAAAGATAATTCTAACGGGAAACGCACCAGACAATGCCACGATTAGCAATCTCTGACACCCACCAGCCAAAACTATTAAATATGTCCACAACAGGATACATAACTATGCCAACAAACCGTGACAAAAAGCTACTCAAAACAACTTAATAACCGTCTTAGGAAATGCGGATGAGTCACCAAAAGTCTTTCAGAAGACCTGTACGTGGCCACCAAAAGTAAAGAATAATGTGGGGTAAGGTATTTAAACACTTACTGGACCACCATTATTGTAGAGATATAGGACTTACTGGTCAGTTTACTGACTTCCCTATATTTTTAGATGCGTAGGTCTGAGCAGACTTTAATCTGCACAAACTTGCCATCAATTCGCGAGTTCTTCCTTTTTCCGGTATTAAATTGCTTTTACTGTAATTAGGAAAAATGTAACTTCACAAGAGACTTCAACTTATGTTGGTCTACCAGAAAATAGACCTTTTATTGAAACTATCACAAAAATTACATTAAACATTTGTATCGATATTAGCTCTGATTTAATAACTACGTTAAAATAATTCAAATTAAAACAAACAGACAGTTAGGAACTTAAACTGTTGGTACATTTACTTGACAGATTAATAGCTTATGAAAAATAAGAAATAGGAGGAAGGAATACGTGGAAGCTAAGTTAACTAAAGTTGGTTATTTTGAACCAGACTGGGTGACACCTTTTTCCCCACACGAGCAGACTGCTGGGCTCCCGCACGCTCAAACACACCACGACTTGTTACCTGTTGACGGTTCGTCTCTTGGAGATAAGAGTGGAGAAGTTTGTGGACACACACGTGGATGGGTTTGTCCACCGGCCGTCCAGTTGGAACTTCAGCGTGTGTGGCTGATTCACGATACGAGGAAACTCGCCTCCCTCGGTAGGAAACAACGGTCAAGCGCACAGACTGATTTTCAAAATAAAACTTCAGAAAACAAATTCTTCCAGAAGATGAGTGAGTGAGTTACAGTAAGCTTTACTGTAACCCAGCTGAAACGTGGGTCTAGTTGACATATGACCGGAACGTCTCCAGCTTTCCCAGAGGAGGAAACCAGTTGAGTTAGTTCTCTCCAAAGCACTAAAGTCCAAATAGGAAGTGCACCTTTATATGGGAGGCGGGATCTGACCCACCTCCTTAACGACTACTGGCTGAACTAACAAAATAAAAGATGGAAGTTTAATTCCATAGGCAGAAAGACTCTTGACGGACAACAGGAAAACTGTTTACATAAACAGCCAGATGGACTGGCCTGTTGAGTCTAGGTTGCAGACAAAACAGAGAAGAGAGTGAACAGCTTACCCTGACTCATGTCCTAGATTTCAGAGCACACTTGTATTGTAGAATAAACCAGCAGAAGTCAAACTCATGCAAGTAACAGATCATCATTAAAATGACAAAATATACTGTTGATCAATTCTGAATTAACACACATTAAAGAGAAAGTTCAATCTGATTAATTAGTGTCCATTAATTCATAATAATTGTAAAAAATAAAAGTGTCCATTTGTCTCCTTGAGAGTTTCAAGAAGGTGTAACACTGAGAGTTTCAAAGAGATGCAGAGAGGTGTACTTGAAGGTCAAGCCTACAATATATATATAGGTGTTTTCACACACTCTTGCAACATTCAAAACAATGTTTCTAAACTCTAAAAGCTCTAAAAGAGCACAGCATGTCATGATCTCTGCTCTCTCTGCCACCTGCCAGCACTCTTGGCCACACCCACTTCTCTACTGCAGAGCGAAGATAGACATGCTGCATGAGGGAGCTTCTCCTTGCACATGTGGGCTGCACACAAGTGCAGCAGGTGTTAAATAATTTTAAATAATTAATTTTAAATAAATCTATGCCAATCATGTGGCTCATCCATCCATCAGCCAATTGTGTTGTGGGTCATGTCCAATGCCAAAGAGGGAGTCTGAGAAAGTTGAACCGCAAAGTAGCGAGGGCCTACTGTGTTTATACTATATATACATGTATATATTAGGGATGCACCGATTGCAGTTTTTTGGCCGATCACCGATTTCTACAAAGTCTGACTTGCCGATTCCGATTTTGGCCGATACCGATTTTGTTTTATAAGCAACACTGTTAGATGTTGTAAGGTCACAATGCGCCTTCAAATTTCAATCTTATTTTGTTGAAAAACAGACCCTTGAACAATATTCTAGAAACAATACAAACTTGTTTTAACTGGTCACAAGGTAGTGCACTGAAATATAAATGAAGTTTAGACAATTGTTGTTAAAACTATAAAAAAAATCTGTAAAATCGGTTTCCCATGCAAGTATTGGCCGATTTCCCAAAATTAAGGAAATATGTTCAGCTTACAAGGGTGACAGTCAGACAGAGAATATTTTCTATTCCCCTTTTCATTCCACAGCAGTGGTCAAAAAGTCCATCTCTGAGAGATCACTGATGATATTTAAAGTAAGGAGGGTTGCTTTTTGAAAGAAAGAGAGAAGGTGAAATGTCAATAAAGTTTTTTAGTGTTGAAGACGGCAGGACGCCTCCTGGTGGTAGAAATGGAACTTCCTCCTTTACCGGCAAGATGCATCTCTTGGCATCGCTGGAAGTCACAAACAATTCCTTAATCATGAGAGCTTGAACTGAAAATCTCTCCATGCATGTACACCTGCAGCAAACGATAAGCAGTCTGTTCTGAACAGCACCCACAGAAATTTTCTGTGTCCTAGCTCATGCGGATTTACTGTAGTATTCCACTGCAGGCAGCCGACAGACAAGACCCCGAGGAGCCAAACAGAGAGCGAGCTAAAAGATTATCCTTGTGTGTTTAGTCTTTATCAGCTGCTCGTTGAAGTAAAAAGCATTTCTTAGTAAGTGAGGCAATGCACAGCACTGCAAAAAAAGGCATGAAGGAAGAATATGCAACATGCCTATGTGCTGAAGAATGACAACAGGCTGATGTGGATGAACTGATATGACTGAGAGATACTCACTGCACAGTATGATCTATTCATGAAGTGTGGCTGCAGAAGATTTAGACATGAATCATAGCTGTGATTTATGCTTCCTTAGTTTGGATCTTAAAGCCCACGGTGCCCAGATATGTCTCTTGTTTCATTCATTACAAACAAAATATTTTAATGTAGGCTTAATTTAATATAAAACTCAGATATCGCTGCGTAATTTATATATTTTCAAACAATTCCTCATATGTTCCCACATGAAAACATAATTTCACATAGAAGCAACAATATCTGCATTAAGCTGAAGGAGGTCTGTTCTACCAGAGTATAGGTACAGAATGGCCAGAAGGATTGTAAGTACAGTAAGACCTTGGCTGTGATAGAAATCAACGAGGCCAACAAGAAGAATACCGGTAGTTGTTGGCCTTAATTTAATTAGGCTCATGCAAATTGACTCAGAAAAGGAAGGTGTGGTCCCTCCTAGCCTGTGTTTGGTTTGGGTGGGGAACTGCACATTCAAGCTGGCGATAGTGTTGGGTGATGAAAGGAACCGTTTGAGGATCTCCCAATTCTGGTCACCATGTCCACCTTTCAGAAAACCAAAAAGCCACCAGAGGTGGAAGAAAATCACCCCACAGAGATGAAAGGTGTGGACACTGCTGGGCTGTCATGTTATGTCTCTTTAAAATCAAATGAGGACTTGGGATGACTCTTAGATTGGCAGACCATGATAGTGTCCACATTCTGGGCTTTAAAGTCAATTTCATTCTCAGTGTGGGTTAGACTGTACACAGTCGGACACTTGTCTCTGATCATGTTTGTGATGTTTATGAACAGGAGGGTTGTGGAGAAGAGGGTGTCTAGTTTGGAAACGTAAGGGGTTTGTTTGCTTTTAGCAGAGGATGTGGTTTTGTTGGTGTCTTTGAGTCATTATCTTTAGCATGCACTGGGACAGTTTGCATCAATGAAATGGATATGATAAAGGTCACCAGTTCTGCTAAATGTTAGCCTGGCCCTCGCCTTCCTGCACAGCTCCGCTCAATTCTCATTTCCCTTCACTGCTCAAGCGAAGTGAAGGACAAGGTTCTGGTTTTAACCAGGCTAGCTAAATGTACCTTTTTAATACTTTGTACTGAGCTGTTTGACCAAACTCTGTTATTTTGTTTGGTGGTTCTCAAAACTGACTTCTTGAAGCTAGTTTCTGGTAATTTCCCCAGTTGACCAACATGAGGATGATGAGTATGTAGATGAACAGATACCACACCAGTGCTCTGCTGCCAACTGAAGAAGACAATGGACCTTTTTTATGCTGCACTGAGATGATCTCTAACATCTCCTCTGTAGGTATGCAGTATACAATTATCAAAGTCAAGTCAAGTCAAAGTCAACTTTATTGTCAGATCTGCAATATGTACTGTACAGGACATACACAGGACCGAAATTGCGTTTCTCTCAGTCCCTCGGTGCAACAGTAAACATCTAAACATTGAAACACTGAAACATATAATAATAGACATAAGCATAAAATAGTAAAACTAACACTGTCCTGAGTTTTTTGCATAGTGGTATAAGAGTATGAAAATTTACACCAACTCTAAAACTAAAACATTAAACATTTAATGAACATAATACTGTCCTGAGTTTTTGCATACTAGTATAAAAAAAGAGTATAAAAAGTATAACTAAAATAAACTAAAGGTTTCTAGCATTGACATTTGCAAAGTGGCAAAGCAGCGTATGAGTTAATGTACACAGTATATGTATGAGGTAGTAGTTGATGTTGTTATAGAGGCAAAAAGTGGCATATGCAGTAAGGCACATTGGGCATCCCTAAATAAGACCGTTCAGAGCACACTGTATATGTATCAGCAGTGGTGTAGATATTAGAGTAGTGTAAATGTAAACAGTAGTAATTACATGTAAGCAGTAGTAATAAAAGTAAACAGTATTAATAAATGTAAACAGAGAATGTAAACAGTATTATGATTATAGGCAGTGATGTAATACAAACATTAGTGCAAGTATGAGAAGTAGTGCAAACTGTATGAGCACATGACCGAGAGTTTAGTGAATAACCCGTTTGATGACACAGAGTCCAGTGTTAAAATCTTTGTGTTGTGTGGTAATGTGTGAGAAAGTTTTAGTGTTAAGGCAGTTCAAATGGGAGGGGGGGCAGAGCAGGCAGAGTGTTTAGCATCCTGACTGCCTGATGAACAGAGCTGTCTCTCAGTCTGCTGGTTCGAGCCTGGAGACTCCTCAGTCTCCTTCCTGATGGCAGCAGTCTGAAGCAGCTGTGTAGTGGGTGTGTGGGATCACCTGCCATGCAGTGGGCTTTCCGAGTGAGGCGTTTGCTGTGTAAGTCCTGCAGTGAGGGGAAGGAGGTGCCGACTATCTTCTCAGCTGCTCTCACAATGCGCTGGAGGCTCTTGCGGCAGGATGCAGTACATGCACCAAACCACACAGTGATGCAGCTGGTCAGGACACTTTCTATGGCACCTCTGTAGAAGGTGCTCATGATGGGGGTTGAAGCTCCAGCCCTTTTCAGCTTGCGGAGAAAGTAGAGACGCTGGTGAGCCTTCTTTGCCAGTGCTGCAGTGTTCCTGCTCCAGGACAGGTCCTTTGAGACGTGCACTCCCAGGAACTTGGTGCTGTCTACTCTCTCCACTGCGGTGCTGTTGATGGTCAGAGGGGCATGTTGGGCATCCTTCTTCCTGAAGTCCACAACAATCTCCTTTGTCTTCTCCACGTTGAGAGTGAGATTGTTGTGTCCGCACCACAAGGCCAGGCGGCTCACCTCGTTCCTGTAGTCCGTCTCATCGTTGTTGCTGATGAGACCCACCACTGTTGTGTCGTCCGCAAACTTGATGAAGTGGTTGGAGCTGTATGATGGTGTGCAGTCGTGTGTTAGCAGGGTGAATAGAAGGGGGCTCAGTACACATCCTTGTGGGGCCCCTGTGTTCAATGTGATGGTGCTAGATGTGTTACTCCCGACTCGTACTGTCTGTGGTCTCCCGGTCAGGAAGTCTAGCAGCCAGTTACACATTGAGGTGTTCAGCCCCAGACTGTCCAGTTTAAGGATGAGCTGTTGGGGGATGATGGTGTTAAATGCCGAGCTGAAGTCGATGAACAACATTCTAACATAGGAGTCCTTCGTGTCCAGATGTGTGAGAGCTGTGTGAAGGGCAGAGGAGATGGCATCGTCGGTTGAGCGATTAGGTCGGTATGCAAATTGGAAGGGATCCAGGGAGTCAGGGAGGACAGATGTGATGCTTTTCATGACTAGCCGTTCAAAGCACTTCATCAGGATGGGGGTGAGTGCTACTGGGCGATAGTCATTGAGGCATGCGGGCGTTGCCTTCTTCGGGACAGGGATGATGGTGGTGGCTTTGAAACAGGTGGGGACGATCCACTGGATTATGGCCTTAAAGCTGGGGTATGTAAGATTGTAATGTTGTCTGTAACTTTTCAAACAATATATTTTTAACATATTTCTTCACTCAGTCACTATCTACTGACAAACTGATGTTAGACAAAGTAATCTCTGAAAAAATCTATTGTCCCCTTGCTTCTCTATCAGCATTTATAAAAACACTGAAAACACAAGAGTGACCAGGACACTGACAGCCAATAAAAACAGAGTTGTTTGTCACGCCCCAACCCACGCCCCCACCTGTCCCAGCCGCAGCTCGTTCTCATTCAAAGGATTGCAAAGCGATGCAGGACTGTTTTTTATGTGACACAAAATGTATTAAATATCCCTTCTTTATCCCAGAGCTGGACTTTTATTTAGTTTTTTTGCCAAAAGCCAAGTGATCGCTTCATCCTGCACTGACAGGAATGAGGAAATGGATTTGTCACGAGTCACGAGCGAATTAAAACATGTCCAACGTTGCTTTGTGAACCTCTGATGATTTCTGCTGGATTTTGTGTTGTAGGATGAGTGATTCGTGGTTTTATTAAATTTTTTAAACAGTTATATTATCATATAAACACAGAATATCGCAGCGCAGAGACAGGAGGAGGTGGAGCATTCCAGACATTCCAGACCAGCGCAGCGACATGAGGAAGTCACGAGCGAATTAAATCATGTCCAAACGTTGCTTCGTGAACCTCTGCTGGTGTCTGCTGGATTTTGTGTTGTAGGATGAGTGATTCGTGGTTTTATTAAAATTTTTTAACAGTTATATTATCATATAAACACAGAATATCGCAGCGCAGAGACCGGAGGAGGTGGAGCATTCCAGACATTCCAGACCAGCGCTGACAGAGAGGAAGTCACGAGCGAATTAAATCATGTCCAAACGTTGCTTCGTGAACCTCTGATGATTTCTGCTGGATTTTGTGTTGTAGGACTAGCGCTCCATGGTTTTATTTTATTTTATTAGAAGGTTTTATTACCAGAATATCGCAGCGGTTCTGAGCAGAGAGCAGCATGGGGCGGAGCAGATCCCAAGTTCACCAGAAGCACGGACTGTGCCATATATGGCTCTGAGGGGAGGGAGCAGAATGCTTTTCTGCGCTGAAAATATTTCTAAGTCCCAGAGTCCCAGAGTGTTCAAATATCGCAGACCCCAGCTTTAATGAAGACTGTGCTAGACTTGGAAGTTAATCTTCCCAAACATACTGTAGGAAAAAGCCAAATCTATCTATAGTTTCACAAATAATGAAAGGGGCCATTTGTAATTATGGCCACCTCAGCTGGTTTGTTTCTTGGTCTACTTTAACGTTCAGTAGCATAGTGACGTGGCTTTTAGGGATGCTTGCTTGGGCTTTTTTAAATTCAAATTAGGACCTATAGTAAAAATTTAGGTTTTTATCGTGTACGATTAGGCCTGTCACAATAACAACTTTTGCTGGGCGATTAATTGTCTCAGAAGTTATTGTGATAAATTATAATATTGTTTTGAAATTTGACAATAATTAGTATTTATTGTCAAATTTAAGAAGAACTTTTGATTAATTTGTTTTGCATGTAGTACCTTTTTTGACCACCAAATGGCAGTATAAGACTGTTTGAACCAATGGATGGATAGTGAGGGAGAGAGCAGTGTGTCTCTAAGAAAAATGGGATGGAGGCCCCTTGACATGACACTGGCTCTACTTTCTTTTTTTTTCAGTTCTCACAATGGCAGACGCTCTGTGTGGTTTGAGCTCTTTAGCATAGTACAGTATTTTTCACACAAAGCTTTTACGGAAATTAAAAATCAGTAAACAAGCTCTCAGCTTCTTTTTGCAGAGAAAAACAACTTTTTACATGAAGGCACGGGTTTCAATCGTGAATTTTGGAGCTTCGACAAGACTGAAGTTTTTCCCGAGGTTGGCCTGTTAGCTTAGCTTGTAGCTTAGCTTCTCAGCTTAGCTGCTTTTAACAATCCAAAGAAACACAATTTTGGATGGTTCAAATGGATTTTAAAGTGAAAGAGAAGAGTCAGTGAAGAGCACTGGAGCTGAGCCTTTTGTCATCCAGTGTCTTCAGTAGAAAGAGAGAGCCACGAAGAAATGATAAAGCCGATAAGTGAAAATGAGGTAGATAATTTAAATTTATCATGCAATTAATAGATTTTTTTAAATTGTGACAGGCCTATGTATGATTGCTAAATTATAATTTTCCTTCAGTTATTTTCATTGTCTTGTAGTTTCATTACCTCAAGATGGTAAACACTTTGTATTCAAAACGTACATTCTCGTCTTACGTTGAAGACTTCATGTTAACCTCAGTTAACTTGTGTAGGGATGTTTTATTCATTCATTCATTCATTCTTTGACAAGCCAGTTTTATATCTGGTCCAACCACCTCCTAACATTTGGCACTTACCTTCAGAGGAGGATCAACCCTCCTAATGAGCCCAAAAAGCTAATTTTCACAAACTCTTGATCAGTTTCTTTTATTGTCGTTGCTGTGAAACACAACCGTGCTTCCTCACAATGCAATAAACACATTAATAATCAGGCAATTATAGAAATTTAAAACATTTACCAACAATTGTCTGTTTTGTAATTTGATTATTTGACCTATTATTTTCTGTCTTTGAGCGTTTGGAATGACTCGTTATGGCAAACTCAACTGAACATGAGAATAGATAGCAAGTTGTCAAACTGTAATTATCTTTGGAGACCATGGAGAGTCCTTCAGCCTTTTTCTTCATGCTGAATGCAAACACGTTTCTGGATTCCTGCAGCTTTTCTGTGGAGTTTATAATAGAAAAGCTTTTCATTAGAAGACCACTGAGCTACATGACATTCCTTTGATCTCCTGCGTTTGTTCGCGTTCACGTGCATGCATACGATAAAAGACGGGAACTGTGTGAGTGTGTCTAACATAATCTGCATGTATGTGCATGTGTGTGTGTGCCACCAAGTAAAGGTGAGAACATGAAACACACTCTTTCATATTTAATGAGTGGAGATGGGCTAAGAAATGTAGCTGGGTGTGCAGAAGGTAATCCCGTGGGCTGTCAGCCTCCTCACAGTACTCTGTTGTACACTGCTATATTACTCACAACAACAGTGTGTGTATTTGTGTGTGTCAGGGGAACAAGTACATATTTTTGTCAATGTGCATGCAAAAAATAGTGAATCCTACTGAAACTTTAATTGTTTGTATTGAGGGGAATGGGATAGGGGTTCAGAAAGGCAAATGGCAGGAGCAGAAGCATTGTTTTTCATATTTCTGCTGCAAACTAGGCCAAGAGGGGGTATCATATACATACACTGTCACACAGTGCATTAAGTGCTTTATGCATGTATGTTTGTGTGTCTTTGTCACAAGACGTTGGTTCCTCAGGAGCCCCAAGTGTTTTATACCTCTTTTCCATTAGTAACGGACCGGTACAGCACGGCTCTACTTGACTCAGCACGGTACCAAGGCTATTCCATTAGTAACGGTACGTAGAGCTGGTCCATTTATTCAGAACCCTTGGCTCTGTGGTTCCAAGCAGACCGAGCAGGTACCAAAATGTGATATCAGAACACTGTCGGTCACTGATTGGTCAGGGGGAGGAGTCACTGGATCTTTCAGAAACTTTTTACACCGATCCGCCATTTGCAATTACTCGGAACCCGGAGCAGCGACTGAATCTATTTTTTAAGATTTAAAAAAAGGACAACACTGTATTCTAATGCTGAAGTGCAGGTGTTTTTTGTGCTTGGTGGCAGACGACAAAATTCAGAGCAAGCTAGATGGAGCTCTGCCAGTCTCCCCGTTCCTCTACCCCGGAGCCTCATAGTCAGGCCGGTGCTTGGTGTCATCTCCGCACCTCCGAGCTCCGCTGGTCACCATGAAGGATAATACGAGCTGCTGACTCGCAGAAGGCTGTTGCCTGGACTGGCTGGAATGGAGGATGGAAACGATTTTTAAAAAAATTTTATGTATTAAAAAAAAGTTTTTTGTTCATTTTTTTTATCAGTCGATAAAAAAAATGAATATTAACTGTGTCATCATGTTTATCATGAAATCCTGTTTTCACTTTAATGACTATTAAAAAATCTGTTAAAGTTAACCCAGCTGAAAAATCATAAAAAGACACAAAATCTGTGGCCTTTAGTTGAACTTTATTCTAACTCACAGATTTACAAATCAAGAACTTTAGAGCAAAGCTAAAAATAAATAAATAAAAAGGCTTTGAACAAGAAACAAAACCACATATCTAAACTGAACAATAAAAGTAGACACAAGTGCAAATACATCAAATGGTGAAAAAAAGGTATACTGTTATCCAGCGTAAAATAGCAAAGACTTTTAAGTTATCATCATCAACCGTGCATAACATCATCAAAAGATTCAGAGAATCTGGAACAATCGCTGTGCGTAAGGGTCAAGGCCGTAAAACTCTACTGGATGCTCGTGATCTCCGGGCCCTTAAACGTCACTGCACCTCAAACAGGAATGCCACTGTCAAGGAAATAACAGAATGGGCTCAGGAATACTTCCAGAAAGCATTGTCAGTGAACACAATCCACCGTGCCATCCGCCGTTGCCAGCTGAAACTCTACAGTGCAAAGAGGAAGCCATTTCTAAGCAAGCTCCACAAGCTCAGACGTTTGCACTGGGCCAGGGGTCATTTAAAATGGAGTGTGGCAAAATGGAAGACTGTTCTGTGGTCAGATGAGTCACGATTTGAAGTTCTTTATGGAACACTGGGACGCCATGTCATCCGGACCAGAGAGGACAAGGATAGCCCAAGTTGTTATCAACGCTCCGTTCAGAAGCCTGCATCACTGATGGTATGGGGTTGCATGAGCGCTTGTGGCATGGGCAGCTTGCATGTCTGGAAAGGCACCATTAATGCAGAGAACTATGTTCAGGTTCTAGAACAACATATGCTCCATCTAGACGTCATCTCTTTCAGGGAAGACCCTGCATTTTTCAACAAGATAATGCCAGACCACATTCTGCAGCAATCACAACATCATGGCTACGTAGGAGAAGGATCCGGTACTGAAATGTCCAGCCTGCAGTCCAGATCTTTCACCTATAGAGAACATTTGGTGCATCATAAAGAGGAAGGTGCAACAAAGAAGGCCCAAGACGATTGAACAGTTAGAGGCCTGTATTAGACATGAATGGGAGAGCATTCCTATTTCTAAACTTGAGAAACTGGTCTCCTCTGTCCCCAGACGTCTGTTGAGTGTTGTAAGAAGAAGGGGGGATGCCACACAGTGGTAAAAATGGACTTGTCCCAACTTTTTGGGATTTGTTGACGCCATGAAATTTTGAAACAACATATTTTCCCTTAAAATGATACATTCTCTCAGTTTAAACTTTTGATCTGTGATTTGTGTTCTATTCTGAATAAAATATTAGATGTTGGCACCTCCACATCATTGCATTCAGTTTTTATTTACAATTTGTGTAGTGTCCCAACTTTTTTGGAATCCGGTTTGTACATTCAGGGAGAAGCTCTGTTAGCAGGTCCATCTCACGGTCTGCACAAAGAATTGTTTTTAAATATTACATCATTATGCGAAAAACGCTGGAGTCCGCATACAGCTTTGTGCTTCAAATGCTATTTGGTCAAAACCCAGAAATCAAATGAGGAAGAGTTTTGTTTTTTTAAGAGAGAGCGGTCCCATCAGTAGGCCGTGTGCCGAGGATTGATAAAAGTTGGCATCTGAATACGATTGGAATTGATCAGACTAAAAGCAGCAGAAGCTTCAGTCACTTTGCATTCATACAGAGCTGCAAACAGGTTGTTTTTTTTGCTCTTTACTTTATGTAAACAAGTCATTTTGTGGTTTCTAACTACTACTGAATGAATTTCCAAGGACGATCATCACTCAATAAATCCTACAGGTTTCTCCTTCAGCATTACGAAGAGGTCGACATTTTTGGTTTATATTGACCTTCCTCAGCAAGCATTTTCTCTATATTTATTAAACCTGGCTCAGACATTTATGCTCTCCTGAATAAAAACGATAAAATGAGTTTTCATCTATCAGTACAATTCCAATTGTGACCTTGGACTTGAAACGTTAAAGCTTAACATGATGTTTCCATAAACAATACGAAAACATACTGCTAAAGATTGCACCTTTATCTTCTAATTGAAGCTTTTTAGCATAAAACGTAAATATATTATTGTGTGTCTCTTATTTGAATGCCTCCATGATTCAGTTTTGTGGATGTAGAGCATACTTGTATAGTGATCATTACTGAGACATAAAGAAAACAAGAAAGCATCTGTAAAAGCAATCCCTCTGGTGTTTTTAAGACTTAAAGACCAAAAATATGTCTCCAATTGGCTTTCAAAACTTTTAATTAATCCATTTGCACATCATCTTTACTGTGTCAGCTTATTCCTTCCTCAACAAATAATTTATCATTTTAACAATGGTAGACCTCAAATATGTCACTTAGCTTCAGCTGTTGTCCAAAAGGGTCACAATGTTTAGATTGTCTCTTGTACGATGATATAACGATCTTCAGCCGTCCTTTGGCTGCACGCGGGCGAAGGCTGTAGCTCCTGTTGCTAAGCAACTTCTAAAGCAGACATATTTGGGCTGTCACGTTTTTTTTACAGAGTCGTGTCAACAGATGTAAACAGACATGATGAAAGGCCACTGACTGAGCGGTTTTTTCTCAATGCTAAGAAGCTCAATGACAGCAGACAGCTGATCTGGCATGAACAAAATGTAACGTTTGAATCTTTTCTCATAAGTGGCAGATAAACACTTCAGGTTAAAGCTGTGGTTTATGGCTTCCTGAAAACATGTCAGGACTTTGGGGATTTTCTGACAATTGTTTTTTTAGGGATACACAATATTGGATTTTTGGCCGATATCCGATATTCCAATATGTTAAAACTTAATTGACCGATAACTGATACCAATGCTGATATTTTCTTTCCTAAATCTACTTACAGAGACTACATATATTTCTCTGCTGTAGAATTAAAATACATTATTCTGCATGGTCTTTGTGAGTTTTGTGTGATACCAATTGCAGATGCCAAAAAAGGAGCTGAAAATGATGTAACACTTCAACTTGGATTATGTTTAATGTCAAATTTATTAATGATATTTACTCTCTAACACAATGACAGCACTCGAACAGCCTATTATATCGGTAACGTTATTTTGATGGAATGTCCGATGTCCGATATTTAACTTTATTGTTAATATCGACCGATACCAATACCATGCCGATAATATTGTGAATCCCTAGTTTATATGTTTTGTGAAAAAAAAGTTAACTTTAAAAAGTGCCGTCATTATACTCATACTCTCCTTCTTGTGTTTTGAGTCCATTCTTACTAAGTCTGTATTCATCTAAAGCATTCAAACTTCGAAATGCCGTTTAGTGTTTTATCACAAGATTTTATGGTTTGATCTGCCCGTCATCTGTCTGCAAACTTTATCCAACTGCAACATTCAGAGAGAAACCATAAAACACCAGACGTGTCAAGATACCGTTTTAAATCTTAGCAAAGTTCTCACATCAAAACAAAGTTTATAGCCTGGAAAAAATGCACAGGGCATAAATATTTCACTGATTTAAAATGTTCTTCCTAAACTTAGTGGTAGTTTTAAACTTGTTTTCTTGTAAAAGGATGTATCTGGTGCAGACATGAAAGAACCAGTGGCCTTTTTAAATCAATCAATGAGGCAAGTTCTATTTATATGATTATATAAACCAAATGATGCCCATCCTGTTGAGAAAGAACAACACTTAGCCAATTATAAGTCGCCGTTTGCTAATTCTACCTCCAGAATGTTTCCATGCAAGATCAATGAGCTACTGTAAGTAAATTAAATTAATAAACCCTTCATTAATGCTGTTTTACCACCTTCTTTTTTCCCTTGCAGAGCTTCCGTACGGCTGGGAGAAAATTGATGACCCCATTTATGGGAGCTACTACGTGGAGTAAGTTTAGTGCATGTTTAATATTTGAAGGCTTGATTTTCATGGCGGCCTGTTGGCGCAGTATTAATCATGTTTATCAGGAACTGTTCAACGACGCGCCTGAGAATAGGGCGTTTATTAGTCTGCGAGCGTTTATCTATATTTCTATTACCCTCTTGTTTTGTATTTATCAGTAGATTAACTCAAGAACAAAGATTTTCTTGGTGCTTCCGCATCAGTAGCTGCTGCAATACTGTTCTGCTTTGGCCCCTCCCCATTGAGAGGTGTCATGCTTTTTTATTTTTTTTATTTATTGGCTGGACGCTTTCCATGCTGGAGCACAGGGACGGTGCTCTATTTTTAGACAGGCAAGGGGGAGTCACTTGGCTCAAGAAACCCTTCAGAATGACATTAAATATACTGCACTCCCCTCTTGAGATGCTCTTCTTATTTTCTTGCTTTTTTCATGATGTAAACACCATGAGAGAAGTTACCCGACCCTGAAGTTATATAATTATGTTAAAAAAATGGAGTAAAGCTGTTACGTAATTGGCCTGTTTGTAATGGAGGTGTTCAGTAAAAGTTCTAGGGTTTGTGTGCGTCTTTACACAATAAATAATAAATTATATCTAATGACTAATTATTTCACTCCAATATAACTTACAGTACTTGTTGTAGTCAGTGACGACATAAGAACAACGTGGAAGGTTTCCTCACAAAATAAACAAAAATGAATGGAAAGGTCCAAACTCT
The DNA here is from genome assembly GCA_038048925.1 of Garcialebias charrua. Taxonomy (NCBI): domain Eukaryota; kingdom Metazoa; phylum Chordata; class Actinopteri; order Cyprinodontiformes; family Rivulidae; genus Garcialebias; species Garcialebias charrua. Next base: position 22,065 of record JBBPBX010001297.1, read on the forward strand.
GTAGCTTTTTTGTTTTTCTTGTTTTTTTCTTACAAAACCATTCTGCCATGACATAATCTGATCCATTAAATTAACCATCATAGCCATGTCTGCTGCAGCGTCATGTTTTTTAGATGTGATCTACATCAAAAGAGAGGTTACGATACATTCAGCAGGGTGCTGGGAAATCTGAAGTCTTTGTTCTTTTGTTACCACAGTCATATAAACAGAAGAACCCAGTTTGAGAACCCGGTTCTGGAGGCTAAGAGGAGACTTCAGCAGCAGCAGCAGATGCAAAGCCAGGGTCTGTCCTCACTGCCCCTTCCCGCCATCTTCAGAGGTAAGACTGGACCCCAGGTGTTTGTATTCATACAGTGGATGATTACCGGTATATTAGAATTGTGTTTACAAAAGTGCCAGACCGTGTTCTGTAATTACACTGTATGTAAAGAATAACCATGTCAGAAATGTCAGAATATCTTTTATAAATTATTTTTAAATTGATTTACAATTGTCTTTGATACCTTATAGAGCAGGGCTATTCAACTGGTGGCCCGGGGGCCAAATCAGGCCCACGGGTGAGCTCAGTTCGGCCCACCAGTGGGTTCATCTTTAGATAAAACTGCATTTTAAACAATAAAACAAACTTACTTATGACAATAACTGCTGGATATTTGGTAGAGTTGTATTCAGGGCTAAAATAATCCAGCCCATCTTTAGCCCGCAGGCATTTGTTCCGAACCCGACCTGACCTGACTAATTAATCACAAGCCTGAACCCGAAAAACACAACTTTTTTTTTTATATATATATAAGCTTTACTGCTTTTGTAAACAAATCAGTTTGACATGATAGTTTTAAAAACATGTTTCAAAGAACGGAAGATAGAAGATTTTTTCTTTATTAACAAGTCACCAAATGGATATTAACATAAAAAACACGGCTAAAAAAAAATCTACGCTAAAGATGAAGATGTCTTTTTTTTTTACCTTTTCAACCGGCCAGTCAGCAGACGCACGGCTGATGATCCTGTTGTCCATCTGAAGATTAACTAGACTTATTTTTATTTTTATTTTTACCTCTTTCAACCGGTCAGTTGGACCTGAGCGTGCACCTGACCGGACACACCAGCAGGTTTCACTGTGCTGACTTTGTAGAGTGAGTTATCCCGGTTTTAGCTTTTGTTTAATACTTTCCATCTCCGTTATATTGCTTGTTGTGGGTCAATTGCAAATCCTCACATGTAATAATAAATAATAATGAATTTAATTTATAACACACTTTTCATTAACAAAAATTTCAAAGTGCTAAACCGTGTGATAAGACATGTGTGATAAGAGCAAAGGACGTGGCCACATGCGCAATTGATGCGCGAGCGCTACTCTCTTTTCACAGTCTGATTAACTGCTGCACTCTATTTTATTTATTTCCTCATCGGTAAACTTACTGCCTCCTCCTCAACAAGTAGATTAACACAGTTTTACATTGTGCATTCTTATTTAGTTTTCTTTGCACTGTACGTTTCGTAAAACCACATCAAAAGCCCGAAACCGACCCAACATCAAGCCCATAATTTTGGCCCGATCAAATCCAAATTTTCAGTCAGGTCGGGTCTGGCTGGGGGCTCGTGCCAAAAATTGCAGCTCTATTATCCAGCCCCTGAGCTCTTGGCTTTCAGTAACTCTGGCCCCCTGAGCAATTTAGTAGAATATCCCTGTTGTAGAGTATTTTCCACTAAATACGCTCATGGGCTGGTGCAAGAGCTGGTTCTTAACTCACGCTTTAAAAATAAATTACTAATTTGGTTTTCCACAACCGGAGACACAACTTGGAGCCATGTCATTATGTCAGAATAAATTCCAGTAAATGATTGATCCTCCCTCTGTTGGTCCACTCCCGTGTGCTGAACAATCGATGCTAACTTGGCACCGACTATTTGCTGGGCCTGAGCAAAGAGCTGTTCAGTAAGGAAAGTATCTATTGACTACTCTTTAAGTAGCTAAAAGTCTCTAAATTACATCATCACCTGGTGTGCACAATTAGCCACGTGCATGCAATAATATTGATTGCTGCAGGAAAGAGGAATGGCAAAAAATAAACAGTAAACATGTTTAAAACTAAAATTAACTTTCTTGTCTTGATTCATGTTTGTTAAAATACTGAATTCCAACCCTTCTTCTTTATCCTGGGACTGGTAAAAGTGGTCCGACAGGGATTCAGATGGGTCTGAGCTAAATGTGACAAAGTGGTTAAGTTGAAAACACAGGATTTGATTCTTAGAGATCAACAACCAAATTGTTGAGAGTGCCATATGTAAAGATTTACAGTTTGTTTTTCATTTAGCTTAATTTTAAATAAAATGCTTACTTTGGATGCACCACTGGAACATGTTTGGGTAAAAACAAAAATATTTTATTGCAATAAAAGTAGATTTTGGATTATTGATTTTTTACAACCAAACAGGCCTTTGTTTCTTTTGTTTTAACGCGTTTCTTTTGTTAGCTAAAACAGATATCCATTTTTTATATATATTTTTTTCATTTTGAACAACAGCATTCAAGTGTAACCTA
>JBBPBX010001297.1:48278-98437 GCA_038048925.1 Garcialebias charrua
CTTGTACAGCGAAGCGACACATTTGTTTGTTTATTTTTTCCCCCGTATTTATAACCCAACTGACCACTCCAGTTATTTGAGGAAACTATGTCCTGATGGCTTAAAAGTATAATTTCCTCACAAAACCGTGGCTGACGAAGATGAATCTTGTGGCCTCCCCATGGCTCCACCATTGCATCTTGTGGTGGGTACAAATTGCTCCATCCACTCCCCAAGATCAGTTTCTCAGCTGCGGGCAGAGCCCTCTCAAAGCAGCGCCTCTCACACTGGATGACTGAGGCCATAAAAAGGGCTTACAGCAGCAAAGGTCAACAGGTGCCCTTTGGGGTGCACGCCCATTCAACTCGAGGCTTGGCAGCCTCATGGGCTCTGTTTAAGGATGTTCCAGTGGCAGACATTTGTGCTGCGGCTAACTGGAGTTCCACAAATACATTTGCAAAACATTATTGTTTGGCTGTTACTGCCTGTGACGTCACTCAGGCTGTACTCTCTAACACTCAGTAGAGATCAGCCAAAACGCCTAAAGTCTAAAGGCAGAAGTTCTCGCAAGCATGCATTTTTACTGAGCATTCCAAGGGTATGAATGAATTACGTTCCCATAGTCAATATGTTGCACTGAGTGGACTGACTATAAGGGAACTGAAAGTTATGCACCATAACTCATGTTCCCTGAAGGAAGGGAACAAGGTGCAACATATGTTTGCCCTTTCAATGCCCAAGCTCGGTGAAGTGCACTTGGAGAAAGTAGGCTGGGCGTCAGCCGGTCTTATACCAAGTGGGCGGGGCCTCTGTGGTGACGCTGACGCCCACCTGCCGTAAAGGCGTGAATGTATTACTTCAGGTAACCGCGCGGGGGCGCAATTCCCATAGTCAATATGTTGCACCTCGTTCCCTTCCTTCAGGGAACATGTGATGGTGCATAACTTTCAGATTTACTTTCATTCTCTGTTCCATTCCAGTCCAGAAAAGCACTCTTTTCGAAAACTACAAACATCCATCCATCCAGCCGTTCATTATCTTTACCCTCTTCTTCCTTATTCAAATCCCTCAGCGACAGGGGACATCAGCATACCGCTTGTTGCAACATGTGACCTCCTATGGCAGTTTTCATCATGAATACAGTTTTCAGTTGACTCCTTTCATAACTGTTGTATTGCTTGGTAAAGCTAAACTACAACAGAGTTATGCAAATACGAGAGGTACAAAGAGAAATTTAAACATTGTATTTGATGAATATTATCTGAAAATATATGTACTTTGCATTTTCTTAGTGACTAGGCTGGCCCAAAAGCTTCATCATTAACTGTTGGATATTTCAGCCAGAATGAAATTTAGTTCACCGTTTAGAAATTAGGCTCAAATCTTCCAGTCAATTTAACCTCATCGCCTTGAAATGTCCGTGCTCGTAATACAATTATGATCTTTAGCCACCCCTAAAACTTAAGTGTGACTCTGTAGCTCTTGCGCCCTAATAAATGGGCACTTTTTCTGTCATTAGTAGTAATTGTTGTGCCTGTGTGAGCGTGTGCGTGGCAGACTGCCTCATTAGTGGCCACAAAACCATTAACTGTCCTCACTGCAGCTGCAGGAGATGCAGGGCTGCAGCTCCCACCCCTACATGCTCATTCATTTAGCTTCCACTAACGTGACACCTTCTTACCTGCTGCTGAGGGCCCACACAGTTGCACGAACGCTGAGCCTTATGGCTTTCATGCACCTCAGCTTAATCACACTCGTCCCTGAGCTTCGTTTCTCACCTTCGCACAGGTGACTGTTCACCTGGCCTCCCTCACTGTTCAGTCTGTCCTGTATGGAGAAAGGGACTTTGTGACTCATTGAGTCTCCTCCAACACTTCAGGGAGTCGGGATGTAACGAGACAGTGATTCATCCTCTGTGCACAACATGGTTGGAAACAAAAAGGAATAAGTGAAGAGGGGGAAGGAGCGTGTGAGTGATGAGTTCGGCTCTCTGCCAGTAGATCACAGACTGTCGGCTTTGTTCACACATGCAGATCTCTCCCGCAAGTTTGAAAACAAAAGACGGGGGCATGCCAGGGATCAATATTCACTCTAATCTGCCCAGGGAAGACAAGCAGAGGGTGCTGCGCCCAAAAGGAAGATAGAATATGTATAAAAGCTTTAAACAAAGCTGATCGTGGTTAGCCTTATGCGTTAAAATTAGATCGCAGAGTAAAAGTTGTGCCTAACATCTCTACGTGAAAGAAGTTTGTTGCCCTTTAAACCAATCGGGCACTCCTGTTCATTAGGATAACGTGCACTAATTGCATGTGTGTGGTTAAAAAAATCATGTTTGAAACTTTTGTATCGTGCATTTTCAACCAAGCAGCTTGTAAATTATGTTTTTGCACAAACTGTGGATTTCATTAGACGTGGAAAGAATCAGTTTTCAGCTCAGATTGTCGTGTGAAGCTGAAAGACACTTTCACTCTCGGCTCTGAAGCTGTGGAGGAAATATTTGATGAGGTCTTTCAAAATTCAGCTTTAGCTTTTCTTTGTCCTTTTTGTCTCTGTATCTGGAATTAAAAATTGTAGGCATTTTTTACATTAAAGAACTACCATTCCTTTAAAAATGCATTGTTTTTTCTCCCCACAGCTTTTATGCCTGTTTTTAAAACTAAGATCAAAGTCAAAGTCAACTTTATTGTCAGAACTGCAATATGTACAGGACATACACAGGATTGAAATTGCATTTCTCTCAGTCCCTCGGTGCAACAGTAACCATTTAAACACTAAAACACTGAAACGTTTAATAAACATAAGCATAAAATAGTAGAAGTGAAAGTAGTAAAAAGTAATAGTAAATAGTAAAAGATCAGCTTGTGTTGAAAATGGATGGAGGAGTTGTATCTGTTTTGGTCAAACTAAAAATAACATTACGTGCAATATTGTATATATAAGATTCATGCTCAGAAAGTTGTTTGTGAATGATTCTCATCTACTACCACACCAAATCTTAGCTCAATACCTATAAAGTTGACTGAGTTATACCATACCATACCATACCATACCATACCATTTTATTTATAAAGCACTTTAAACAGGAACAAGTCCACACAAAGTGCTGGACAAACAAACACGCAACAGGCAACACAGACAATGAGGTACAACACGAAAAACATAAAAAACATAAAAAACATAAAAGTTTATAGCCATTAAGATGATTAGTATTGACGGCCATCTTGAATTGGACTGGCTCCAGAAGTTCATAAACTGCAGAGGTTCGTTCATTCAACTTTTATGTAAACAGATATATCCTACTGAGCCTCGAAGACTCATTTACAAGTGAGACCTGTTTGGACAGACAATAAAATGTGATTTAAAAAAATGATGCATAGGGTTTAAAGACAAAAAAAATCCTAACATACTCTTAATCTTTGGCTGAAGGTTAACAGCATGATATTAAAAATAAAACCTTGCACAACGAGCACATAATGACGCAGACGTTCCGCGCGCGGAGGGGCAGTGGGGACGCATGGGCAGTGAGCATGTCCAGAGACAAAACACAGAGACACTGCAGATTTCAGATAACATTGCTCAATTCAAGTAGTTCCCTCTGGAGATATCCATACACTCTCGGTGGGGTGCCGAAGATAGCCAAGGATGACGTCAGAATCCAAAGAGTCTGGGCCCCTTTGATTGGTTTGTAGACTTCCTCGGTGGGAGAGGGGGAGGGGCAGAGCATCACAGGTTTACACAACTGCCAAGAGAATTAAGATAAGATGGCCTGTCAAGGCCAGTCAGGGGGCCAAATTCAGATAAACACGGTTGTTTTGGGGACAGTCAGAACTTTAATGGCATCTACCTCGAGTCTCTGTAAGTCCACTCAGTTCCGAAACATCCAAATTAAATGGCAACATTAATGGGCCGTGCCTGAGAGTAATCTCCAAGATCGGATCCACCCTGTCAAAAGCATTTGAGTCTGGGTGCTCGAGGCACAAATCAAGCCATCATAAGGCAGGCAGCCTGACCAGGTCCAAATTTGCTGCAGATGACGTCCTTGTTTGTTGGTAAACCATGAACCAGCCGAATCCAAAAAGTAGGAAACCAGTTGCCATAAATCCAATTACAGTATACTGTATATGCATCCTTAACATCCACGAATGACAGTAATAGGCACATCAAGTCTTCCAAGTCGATGAGTTATCCAGCTGCGTGAGTTTCAACAGGGCAAATAGGATCGCCTAAACCCTGTCTTTTCTTCGAAGAAATGGTATCAAATGTGTTGAGAGACCAACTGGCCAAATCCATAGCAGACTTATAATTTGGAAGATTTGTAGAAAAGAAGCTCTAAGCAGTTTCACAGACAGTACAGAGCAAAGTAAAGCAGAAAGGGAGAGGAGGAGAAATGCATCCGCCCTTGACAGGAGCAAGTGTTGATCAACTGTAGAGGAACATCACATGATTATTTTATAAAGGTTTAATTAGCCAACAGACAGACACACAAGTAAAAACGTTATAAAGCAATACAATTAAAAGTCACACCACTCTATGTGTACATATTTCCTATGCAAGATTGGGGAAGATTTTTGAGTATATTTCTGTACAGTATTGAAGTTTTATTAATCTTAGGGTGAGGAACTCACAGTTTACTCTTACCATAGTAGTAGAGAAGTAGTGAGATGTTCCTCGGTTACACAGATTTTATTTGAATTAGAGATTTGAGCCACTCTTGAGGAGGACAGGGCTTCAGTTGCCTAAAAATGTAAGTGTGAGTTGGACTGTGACGCAGCTCTCTACAGCCGAACTGACAGGTTTGATGAGCGTTTGGGAGCTCTCAGCTCCACGGACAACTCGTTCAGCCCCTCTCTTTCTCCCTGACTCCCCACCTCAAGGGGGGACACTGTGACACCCAGCCAAATGTCTGCTCTGCCTGAGTTAACAGCAACTTCACCCCCTGGATGTCCTCGGTCAGTGGCTCCACTCTCTTCTGTCTGCAACAAAGAGAACTTCGCTGCCACTCTCTCTCTGTCCTTCACACCAACTCAAACGATGGAAAAAGTTTTTTATTCATCCTCAGGGAATGACTAACTAAAATATTCTCTTGCAGTTATCATTCTATGCCTCTCTGGGCTAATAAAACGCAAGTGTGCACAGAAAAAATAAATAACATGGAGTTTTTAACACATGCTTGTAACTCGTTGTTTTGGCTTTTTTCTTACTAAGAAATCCTGATGGTAAAATGTTGCTTTTGTTCATTTCCATGCCGTCGTGGTTCCTGCTGTTTCAGCGGGACGAGCCTTTTCACAGAGTTCTTGGAGTCTGGCCAGGATGAGAATGGGAAGGCTGGTGCATAATTCCAGCAGGCGTCCCATAATTTGATTCTTCTATTTGCATATGCTCGTGGTTTTCCAAAGGGGAGACTTCTGCAGCACACTGAAGACTAAAAAAAGACGATTTAATCCTAGATGACCCAGCATGTTTTGAGTTGCATTATCGTGTGAATCGAACAAAACAAAAGGTGTTTATGGTGTGAATTTAAACAATACAAGTACCGGTAGATTTTTTTTTTTTTTTTTTTTTTGCTATTGTGCTTTTTACAGATTGTTTTTCCATGGTCAGATGGATTTGTGGTGGTTGTGCCTGAACAATGCTGTAAACAGCAGAAATGTGTGGATTGCCTTTTGAAAGGTCATCACAAAATGGATTGGAAAGAAAAAGGAGAAGGTGTAACCTTTTACCTCACTGCGCTGTATAACAAACACAAGCCACTTAAGTGAAAGCTGGAGCATTTACCTACAGCCCCTTTTTTATTTGTAGGGGTTTTGATGGATCAGTGATTGGTTCATCAATGTTCATTTTGGTGACGTTGACCAAGAAAAAAATCAAAACAGTTGACTGATGTTTGAGGTGTATGACTTGAGTTTTACATGTGTCCAGAAAGGCCGCTGTACAAAACGCTGAGCCCTGCAACAAAACCGATACTTAAAATAATAATAAAAAACAGGAAGTAACAAAACGAGGACAGAATATGTTCATGAAACATCAAAGCCAAATTAAAAACTGAGGATTACATTGCATGAGACTGAGCATAACAGCATTTTCAGTTCAATTCAGTTTATTTATATCGCGCCAATTCACAACAGAAGTTATCTCAGGGCACTGAACAGAAACATTCACATACCTGTACATAAAAAAATCAGTTAATATGTATCTAAGGAACCAGCAAATTGCTTCAAGTTTTCGCTTTGTCGCATTCTCCCATCCTATGCGAGCACAGATTCAACCGTGGGAAGGAAAAACTCCCTCATAACCAGAAGAAACCTCCAGCAGAACCAGGCCCAGGACAAGCAGCCATCCACCCCGACCAACCAGGCCTGAGAGGTCAGGAAGGAGAAATGAACACACAACGGCAGGTCCAGGACGGAGTCCATCAGGTTATTCTCTATAGAGGAAAGACAAAAGGACAGAAATCCCTTGTTAGGAAAGAATAATTACACGTACAAACTATTCATTTGTATGTATTTATAACTATTTGTTTGATGAAATTAGGGCAATTTGTCCTCCAATAGTCTAAGGCTATAGCAGCATAGGATAAGGAATAGATCAGAAACCCAAGCCGACTAACTATGGGATTTATCAAAAAGGAAAGTCTTACAACTGGACAATGTGTCAGCCTTATGGACAAAAATTGGAAGTTGGTTCCACAAGAGAGGAGCCTGATAACTGAAAGATCTTCCTCCCGTTCTGCTTTTGGAAACTCTAGGAACCACAAGTAAGCCTGCAGGCTGAGCGTGAAGTGTTCTGTTAGGAACATATGGAACAATAAGAGCTGTAATACAAGATGGATCTAGGCTGTTGAGAGCTTTGTAGGTTAGAAGTAAGATTTTGAATTCAGTTCTGGATCTGACAGAGAGCCAGTGGAGAGAAGCTAAAACTGGAGAGATATGATCTCTCCTACTAACTCCAGTTAAGACTCTGGCAGCAGCATTTATAGTTTGACAAAATATGTATAATTACCAGTACATACTTTCTCAACATGAGATGATCATAGTGTAAAACAAAAGTCTGAACGCTACATTATTTACAACAATAATAATAATAATAATAACTTTTATTTATAATGCACTTTACATTAAACAAATCTCAAAGTGCTACAATGAACATTAAATAAAAGCAAGATTAAAATCAACCATAAATGCAACTAAGTGGAGGAACAACCAAGAGGACAGTGCCTCACAGATGATTGCATCAAAAAAATCACAAAATGCAGACAAAATACTCAAATAAAAATAAAAACTGGGTACAGTTGGAAAGAAACAATAGGCAGGTAATTTAACAGAAAAACTATTTTCTTACTTTTGCATGCTGCGAGGTCGCATTGGGGATGATGTCGGCATCAGATATCCAATCAGAAGTGTGGATTAAATGCAGATACATGTTTCTAACAAACTTAATTCAAAAGCACTTACAATTCTTTACTTATCGTGGATTTTTAACATTTATAGAATAAAATCACTGCAGTCAAACACAATGCAAGAAGCCAGCACACACTCAACAATGTCAGCTATGAGATGCTACCGAAAATTAAGTGTAACAACGTAAATATCCCACCAGTTTTTGAATCTTTTGTTATGTAATGTTTATTTTTAGTTCAGTAATTTTAATTAATTAAAGATTGCATCTTGTGGGTGTACTTATACATCTGTCCACAAAAGTTTGCTTATTTATATGTTTTTAACACAGACAACCAATCCTTAATAACACTTAAAATCAAAGGAAATGGTCTGCATTTTATAGCTTTTTTCATATTGTGACCACTTAAATCACATACACTCATTCACACATGGAGTCACAGTTTAGGGACAGCTTGATGTTTGGCGTTTCGCCCAAAGACACTTTGTCATTTGGGTCAAATAAGCTGGGATTGAACCACCGCCCTTCCAAAAGGCAGATGACTGCTGTTGCTCCAAGCCAGAGCTTCCTGGATGTGTTTGTATGTCAGATTAGGAGTTGTCCAACAGCATTTTTGTTTCATAGTGTGAATGTTTATGAAGCATTCACTCACACTGTTATGATCCAGTTTTCTTCCATACGTTTTTCGGCGCGATTCTCGTCCCACAGTTTTGAGGTTATTTCAACAAATCATATATCAAAACATTCAGCTCTTTCTTTCCTGCTGTGACTTTTGGTATTGGCGCAGCTGTAGCTTTCTGAAATATTCAGCCTTTTCTGACACTTTTTCCCTCCTCATTGAAAATGAATTGAGCATTTTTACATCCATCATATCTTTAAATCTGTTTATACCCTTTTGCTGCTCCTTTCACATTTTGTTCTGGTTTAGCTTCTTTCAGCTTCCTTGTGCAATTTTAAACATTTTCAGCTACTTTCAGCTCATTTCAGTTGTTTTTTCAGCTGTTTTGTGCTCCTTTCAGATGCTTTCTGCTAATTTCAGCTTGTTGTGCTCCTTTCAGCTTATTTATGCTAGTTTCAGTTATTTCAGCTACTGTTTAGGTCGTTGTTTGTATGCTAATTTTAGCTTTTTCAACTAATTCAGCATTTTTTGCATTCATTTCAACTTTTTTCAACCTAACTGGGCAAAATCATGCTCTCTTCCTTTCCTTCTGGTAATTTAAGCTTCTTTTGTCTTTTTTATCTACTTTTTAGCTGTTTTTGCTAATTTCAGCTATTTTCAGATAGTTTAAATTTTACTGTGCTTATTTCTGCATCTTTCAGCCTAATTCGTCAAACATGTGCTTTCTGCTTTCTTCTGCTTATTTAAGCTTGTTTTACCTTTTCAGCTACATTTTTTGTAACTACTTTCAGCTGTTTTAAGGTAAATTCAATTTTTTTGTGGTAATTTCTGCTACTTTCAAACTAATTAACTTCTTTCTTCTAATTTCAGCTTATGCTCCTTTTATCTTAGTTATGCTAATTTGAAGAATTTCAGCTATTTCTGCTATTTCAGCTACTATTTAGCTGTTTAATGCTCATTTTAACTTTTTCAACTAATTCCACATTTTCAGCTCATTTCAGCTCATCCCACTTTCTTCTGAGACTCTTTGTGCCTTTCAGCTTCTTTTCAGCCATTTTTATTTGCTCATTTAAGCTTTTTTAGCTAATTTCCTATTTTTTGTGCTCATTCTGCTTATTTCAAAGTCAAAGGTTCTTTATTTGTCATACGCGCCGCATGTGGTGCATGTGGTGGAACAAAATTGTGTACACAGGGTCCCAGTTACATCCAACAAAAGTATAAAATGTAAAAGAAAAACTGTAATAAGATTTAAGATATGGACTAAGAAAAATTTTACACTAAAAATACGCTAAGCACTAGTAGTATGAAAACAATATGCTGAACAGTGTATTATTTAAACCTAATTAAGCAAATATGTGTTATTTCTGCTTCTGCTCATTTCATTTCAGCTACATTTCAGCATTTTTTAGCTAATTTCAGCTGTTTTGCAGCAAGTTCTTCTGCAACAAGCATTCACACTGCATTTTTGCAGGAAGTACAATTTCTCTGGTTTTACATTAATCCCCCTCTCACTCACAAAGCGTCTGTTTGCTATAATTGGCCTTTTATTTTCCAGATCCTTTATTTCTTGTTCTATCATCCACTGCCCATCTACTGTCACATAATCATAATCATTTTGTTTTATTTACCATTCTGATCTTTTCATTCCATGTTTTAAGCATGTTTTGTTTTCTCAACATTACAGGTCACTTTTCACCCTGGAAGACTCCAAAGCAGGTAACATCCATCAGCCTCAGAAACCAGGATTGTCCCCATTTTTTGACTTTAGTACCTTGGCTGTTGTGTGCAAACTGCGTGTGGCTTTCTAACTCATTTGTAAAAACGCAAACATGAAATAAAAACTTTTCTACACTTGTTTTTCTGCCGCACTAACGCTACAGTTGACCCACTTTGTGTCTGCTGCTTTTACAACAGCTGGTTTTCGATGCTCAGACTTCTTTATTGTTGCGAGAGGGCACGAAGTCCAATCGTTTCTCTTATGGCATTAATTCACTTTGATTCTGCGAGTCAGGCTTGATTCACAGCCTGACTCAGCCCCATTAGGGAATCTCCATTATTCTATTACAGCTACAGTGCTGCTTATCCATCTGTGATCAGTCTGCTTTGGCGCGACCCAGGTTTTTATCTTTCATTTATCTTCATTTCATAACATTTCTTTTTTTTAAAAAAAAGCTCTTCTGCACTTTTAAATCATTCATTTGTTGATTTGTAATTTGGCTTATCTGGATTTCAAAAATTTTCCCCATAAAAGCTCAATTCTTCATGTGTCGCCTTACATCATTCTTTAGCTTTCATATCGTTTTCTGCCCCTAATGTCGCAAACAACTCCATCCAGAAAACCCTCTTAGATCAAATGCAGATGTGTTTGTTACTCTCACATGCCTCCATCCAGCTGCTCCAGACCATCGTTCTTTGTCTCACCAAGAGCGAACGTGTTTGTATACTCCATTTCATGCCCTGGCATCCTGACCACACTGCTCTGACCAGTCTCTGAACTTGGGTCATTTAGTCCCCAATTCCAGGGCCAAACTAGCAAGAGTTCCTGAAATCCTTTCATCATGTGTCTTTCCTCTACATCTTTTACGTCAATCGGAAATAATGACTCAAACTTGACTCGGAGTGCTGTGCATCTCTTGTGTTGTCTCCTCGTCTTGGATTCTTAACCGCTCCGATTTCATATCCTGCCACACACACACACACCGGCATTCAGCCTGTTTAATTAGGCGTCATTTATTAAGGGAAGTCTTCCACGGCTCAAAGAATGAAATATGGAGTGATTCGTCTAGCCGTGTAAGAGCAGGGAATCACCTAATGTAGACTTGTGGTGCAGCAGAGTCTCAGCCAGCAGCTCATCCAGTCAGTAAAGTAACAGCTACTCAGCGCTGTATAAAAGGTGGTTGTATTGATTGATGCCGTCTGGAAAAAGGCGACGCTTTTATCCTGACCAACGGTCTGCAAAGCCTGGAAAGAAGAGAAATCAGGATGCTTCACATCAGTGGCAGACACATTTGAAAGCACAATGGATGGGGACACTTTATTCACAGCTTCCCCGAGGCCTATTTTTAATCTTAGTACATCTTGAACCCGATGTCCCGTACACCTCTGCAATAAACTTGTGGCATATGCAGCCAGACTCATCGTCTCACTTTCAGAAAGCTTGCCGGATCACCTCTGACGCTTATCGAAGCGTTGCCTTGGCTTCATGTCCGTGGCTTATCTGACAATTCAAAGATTATGTTATCAAAACCATTGCTGTCGCAACTCTGAGCGTTTTCTGTATGTTTTTAATCCAATGCGTACCTTCTACCATGCACACCACTTTTCTCCCATCATTTACTAACTTCTTGCTTGAATTAATAGTTTTCTAGAGCTCTGCTCTTCTAATGGCAATGATCAAATCACAGCAGACCGGTCAAGCTTTGGATCGCAGAGAAGTTGAGCTCTAGATATGATGCTAAATTTATCTGTTTTACCTTGACCCCCCAAAGTGAAATTTCATTATTACTGTACTCACAATTTAGAACAACAATCAAGATTTATATCCAAAAATTAATCTTGTTCTCTAAGTCCTAGTACAGGGCTGTTCAACTGGTGGCCCATGGACCAAATCAGGCCTACGAGTGAGCTCATTTACGCCCACCAATGGATTCATTTTTAGATAAAACTAGGTTTTAAACCATAAAACAACCTTACTTAATGGCAATAACTGCTGGATGTACAGCCACTGAGCTCTTGGCTTTCAATAGCTGTGGCCCCCTGAGCAATTTAGTTGACTAGCCCTGTTCTAGTGCTAGTTAAGGGGATAAAGTTTAGTTGGAGCAGTGATCAGCCTTTACAAGACACATTACAGTATTATTTTAGCTATGTTGGTTAAGTATGTACATTACAAGTATGGCCAATTGATGATTTTTTTAAAAAAGTGGCTAATATTGGTCAATTAAAATCAACTGGGTGATTATTCCATCTATTTCTCTTTCAGTTAGAATGTATTTGTACACATACCTCAGAGCACTGGGTAGTAGATTACAGTAACTGAGAAAGTAACTCGCTGCTATTTAGGGGGGAAGTGTAGTTTAATGTATTATAAACCCTATCAAACATTAAAGTCAGACAAAAATATGAAAACTAAAATGTGTGCTTGCTATTATACACTGCCTGGCCAAAAAAGAAGTCACCACCTGGATTTAACTAAGCAAATAAGTACGAGCCTCCTATTGGAAAATTACTTCATGGGCGATTATCTTTCAGCTGACAACAAGTTATTTAACCCCAATGAGTTGCTTCTCATTTCTTAAACAACCATGTCGAAAGACACATCGCGTAGTCGTGGCAAAGATGTCAGTCTGTTTGAGAAGGGTCATTAGCATAAGCAGAGAAAACATCTAAGGAGATTACAGAAACTACTAAAATTGGGTTAAGAACTGTCCAATGCATTATTAAAAACTGACCCATCATCTTCGAGGAAGAAATGTGGCTGGATAAAAATGTGGCCTACTGTACAAGCCTGTGGGGGCAGTGCTATGATGTGGGGTTGCTGCACTTGGTCAGGTCTAGGTTCAGCAACAGCATGTGCTCAAATAATGAGGTCAGCGGACTACCTGAATATACTGGTTGACCAGCTTATTCCATCAATGGATTTTTTTTCTTCCATGATTGCACGGTCATATTCCGAGATGACTGCCAGGATTAATCGGGCTCGGATTGTGAAAGAGTGGTTCTGGGAGCATAAGACATCATTTTCACACATGGATCAGCAACCACAGAGTCCAGCCCTTAACCCCATTGAAGATCTTTGGGATGTGTTGGAGGAGGCTTTGCACAGTGGTCAGAATCTGCCATCATCAATGCAAGATCTTGGTGAAAAATTAATGCAACACTGGATGGAAATAGATCTTGGGACGTTGCAGAAGCTTATCGAAACAATGCCACAGTGAATGCATGCTGTAATCAAATCGAAAGGTGGTCCAACAAAATATTAATAATAATAATAATAATAATAATAATGAATTCAATTTATAACGCACTTTTCATTAATGAAAATCTCAAAGTGCTAATTAGTAATATTAGTGTGACCTTTTCTTTATTGGGCCAGGCAGTGTCGTTAGAAGAGAGAAACCAGAATATGCCCAGAAATCAGAATTGACAAGTCAGAGTTAAAAAAAATAAAACATCAGAAATCAAACCCAGTTTGGAAAAATAATCATTTTAAACTTGTGGTTTTAAGGCCATGACACATTTTCTAGACTCTTGGATCAGTGGTGAATCTTTCTCTCTACACCAGTTAGCCAAATATTACATTAAATATTGTATAACTCCCTCGGATGTTGGTGCATGAATGCAGGACCTTTAGGGGCGACTTGAGATGTTTGCAGTGGTTAATGCTGGTTTCCAGGACCTGGATTCAAGCTTTTCTTCTGCACCATGTTAGAATAAAATCAAAACATCAAGGTTGACAGCACAGCTTCGAGCTGGACTGAGCTGATTTTATGGTGTGAAAAAAAAAATATCAGGGGTCGGTATTTCTCAGTTTTAGAACATGAAGGTTTATACCTACTGTTTTATAAAACAGGTCTAACATTATTGTAACAAGCTGCTACACGAATCATCTGCTGATGATGGCATTGACTTGTTGCTTTTGTCAGAGCTGAGTGATAAATCTGCTGCTTTTGTTCTGAAGCTCATGCTGTGTGAGTGTTCAAAGCTTGACGAGTCTTGCTTCTTCAAGGCAGCGGAGGTTCATGAACGGTCACATCTCTCTGCTTCGCTCTTTCCTCTCTTTTCACCATGGTAACTGAGCTAACGTCGAGCGTCAGAGTTGGGAAAAGACGGAAAGTGACGTACTGACCCCCTGATGCCGCTGTGCGTTGCAGGTGCTGGAGCAGTGGGAGTCCCAGCAGGGCCCGGGCTTCCCCGCTCAGACCAGCCTGTCAGCTTGTGTCCCCCACTACAGTGCTCCTTTCCCAACACACCATCTTCACAGGGCCTCGGTCCAAGACTCAGCCTGCGAGGCCTTGGCTAAACCAGATCCTTATGAGCTATTTGAGAAGTCCATGGCTGTCTATGAGAGTAGGCGTAAGTACCAGAGCTGTCTGCAGGTGAACACACACCTATCAGCCTGTATGGAGCAGGGTGGACGCCTCAATCTTTGGCTTTTCTTTTTTTAACTTTAGATGCAGTGCAACGTGAGTGACTCTGTTCTCACGTTTAGAAGCTGCCTCTGGTCGTACACATAAAAGAAAAGCAAACTACTTGACAGGTTTTCTAACTGACTGTTTGCACCCAGACTATAAAATTCATCCATCTCTCATCATAAACACCCCACACAGCTGATGATCTTTTTACACTTCAGGCAACAATAATGCTTCTCTCCACCATGAAAAATAATGATTTTTCTTTTTACAGTATCATCAGAATACATTGCAGTTTTGTCCTATGGTAATTTTAAACCATAAAGCTAGTATAGATTGTGTTTTTATGTGTTTATGTAAATGCACGGCCTGGATTTCAGACATACAGACATCATCAGTCTTCATCGAGAAGAAGATGTGGAAGGAGACATAAGGACCTGTGGAAGACGTGGATGAAGCAGCTGACTGAATTCTCAGGAGAAATACCTGCAGTGTTCACACGTTTCATTCTGACATTTCTCTGACTTCCAACCGTGTGCATGTCTGGGTAAACTGCACAAGAAAGCTGGAGTCGGATATTTTCATCCTCATATGCAGCCCCTCAGGAAATGTCATGGCTGCAGTGTTAAAAAGGCATGAACTAAAGGGTTTAAATGTGAAAACTTGACATGTGACAATCTTACTGCCATCCTATACCTCTGTGTGTGCACTTTAACTTGTTTGTTTTTTAAATATACAGGTCCTTCTAAAAAAAATTGCATATTGTGATAAAGGTCATTATTTTCCATGATGTACTAGTACAGTAATGATAAAAATGAAATTTTCATATATTTTAGATTCATTGCACACCAACTGAAATATTTCAGGTCTTTTATTGTTTTAATACTGATGATTTTGGCATACAGCTCATGAAAACCCAAAATTCCTGTCTCAAAAAATTAGCATATCATGAAAAGGTTCTCTAAACGAGCTATTAACCTAATCATCTGAATCAACGAATTAACTCTAAACACCTGCAAAAGATTCCTGAGGCTTTTAAAAACTCCCAGCCTGGTTCATTACTCAAAACCGCAATCATGGGTAAGACTGCCGACCTGACTGCTGTCCAGAAGGCCATCATTGACACCCTCAAGCAAGAGGGTAAGACACAGAAAGAAATTTCTGAACGAATAGGCTGTTCCCAGAGTGCTGTATCAAGGCACCTCAGTGGGAAGTCTGTGGGAAGGGAAAAGTGTGGCAGAAAACGCTGCACAACGAGAAGAGGTGACCGGACCCTGAGGAAGATTGTGGAGAAGGGCCGATTCCAGACCTTGGGGGACCTGCGGAAGCAGTGGACTGAGTCTGGAAACATCCAGAGCCATTGTGCACAGGCGTGTGCAGGAAATTGGCTACAGGTGCCGTATTCCCCAGGTCAAGCCACTTTTGAACCAGAAACAGCGGCAGAAGCGCCTGACCTGGGCTACAGAGAAGCAGCACTGGACTGTTGCTCAGTGGTCCAAAGTACTTTTTTCAGATGAAAGCAAAGTTTGCATGTCATTCGGAAATCAAGGTGCCAGAGTCTGGAGGAAGACTGGGGAGAAGGAAATGCCAAAATGCCAGAAGTCCAGTGTCAAGTACCCACAGTCAGTGATGGTCTGGGGTGCCATGTCAGCTGCTGGTGTTGGTCCACTGTGTTTTATCAAGGGCAGGGTCAATGCAGCTAGCTATCAGGAGATTTTATGTTTATGTTCATTAAATTTGTTCTTTTTTTAATTTATTTTTTACAAAAAACACAATACAAAACAATCCCATAAACGATGACGTACAAAATATAAAAAAAATGAAAGGTAGCAGAAAGAAGAAAAAAACTTATTATATCTGCCCCTTTTTTTCAAACAATCAGTTCAAACAATAATAATCTTCCAGTAATTTGGAGCACTTCATGTTTCCTTCTGCTGAAAAGCTTTATGGAGATGAAGATTTCATTTTTCAGCACAACCTGGCACCTGCTCACAGTGCCAAAACCACTGGTAAATGCTTACTGACCATGGTATTACTGTGTTCAATTGGCCTGCCAACTCTCCTGACCTGAACCCCATAGAGAATCTGTGGGATATNAAGTTACTACCTTGTAAGCACAATAAGCATTTTTAAACCTTTTTTTTTAAAGATATAATATTAGTTGTAGATACTTATAAAGCAGTGATAAAGTACAATATTACAGTGAAGAAAATAAGTACCGTATTTGAACAGCCTGCAACTTTGTAAGTTCTCCCACTTAGAAATCATGGAGGGGTCTGAAATTTTCATCTTAGGTGCATGTTCACTGTGAGAGACATGATCTAAAAAAAATCTGGAAATCACAATGTATGATTTTTAAAATAATTTATTTGTGTTACTGCTGCAAATAAATATTTGAACACCTGCCAATCAGCAACAATTCTGGCCCTCAAAGACCTGTAGTCCGCCTCTAAAAAGTCCACCTCCACTCCACTTATTATTCTAAATTAGAAGCACCTGTTTGAGGTTGTTAGCTGCATAAAGACACTGTCCACCCCACACAATCAGTAAGACTCCAACTACTAACATGGCTAAAACCAAAGAGCTGTCCAAAGACACCAGAGACAAAATTGTAGACCTCCACAAGGCTGGAAAGGACTACGGGGCAGTTGTCAAGCAGCTTGTTGAAAAACGATCAACTGTTGGATCAATTATTAGAAATTGGAAGAAGCTAAACATGACTGTCAATCTCCCTCGGACTGGGGCTCCATGCAAGATCTCACCTCGTGACGTATCAATGATCCTAAGAAAGGTGAGGAATCAGTCCTGAACTACATGGGAGGAGCTGGTCCATGACCTGAAGAGAGCTGGCACCACTGTTTCCATGGTTACTGTGGGTAATACACTAAAGCTAGTTTTCTACTCGACGTGTCGCGCAGCGCGCGAGGGTGCGCGCGCCAAAAGTGACGCAATATTGCAGTCCCCGCCCCGCGCGTCGTCTTGGCACGTGTCGTGCACCTCCAAATTTTTGAAACTCCGCAAGGCTAGTGTGCGCCGTTGACTTTTGCCGTTGACGCCGTGGACTGGGCTCAAAGAACAGCACTTTGCCATGCGCCGCCGTGCGTCAACCATAAACACAGCCGCAACACTGTAAACGCATGAGCGCGCGCGCGCTCCAGCCTGCGGACCAAAGCGCGAGTATAACGAGGCCTTTAGATGTCATAGTTTAAAATCATGCACGGCACTGAAGGTTCCCCTGATTAAATCAACACACGTCCAGGCCCGTCTTAAGTTTGCCCATGACCATTTGGATGATCCAGAGGAATCATGGGAGAAAGTTATGTGGTCAGATGAAACCAAAATAGAACTTTTTGGTCTTAATTCCACTCGCCATGTTTGGAGGACGAAGAATGAGGAGTACCATCCCAAAAACACCATCCCTACTGTGAAGCATGGGGGAGGAAGCATCATGTTTTGGGGGTGTTTTTCTGAACATGGGACAGGAAGACTGCACTGTATTAAGGAGAGGATGAGCGGGACCATGTATTGAGAGATTGTGGGGAACAACCTCCTTCCCTCAGTTAGAGCATTGAAGATGGGTCGTGGCGGGTCTTCAACATGACAATGACCTGAAGCACACAGCCAGGAGAACCAAGGAGTGGCTCCGTAAGAAGCAGATCAAGGTTCTGGAGTGGACTAGCCAGTCTCCAGACCTAAACCCTATAGAAAATCTTTGGAGGGAGCTCAAACTCCATGTTTCTCAGTGACAAACCAGAAACCTGCTGATCTAGAGAAGATCTGTGGAGGGATGGTCCAAAATCTCTGCTGCTGCAGTTTGTGACAAACTACAGGAAACCTTTGACCTCTGTAACTGCAAACAAAGGCTACTGTACCAAATATTAACATTGATTTTCACAGGTGTTCAAATACTTATTTGCAGCAGTGTAACACACAAGAAAAGTATTTAAAAAAAATCATACATTGTGATTTCCAGATTTGTATTTTTTAGATCATGTCTCTCACAGTGGACATGCACCTAAGATGGAAATTTCAGAATTATTTTAATATATATTTCCAGGTAAATGTAAACCCACAGAACCATTGTTGAAGTTATCATTTGCCCTCAATCAATAACTAGATGAAGAGCCTTACGTTTGTGTCTCCACCCCCTCCCAGGAGGAACCCTTAAACTGTGGTAAGCCAGTGAAATCTCAGGGATGTGGAATATCGTCTGGAACGAACGGCTGCCTCACCACTCGCTCTTTGGAGAGGCTGTGCCAGGCGCGACGAGCGCGACGGGCCGCCAGGCGGCTGAGGGAGCAGGAGCGCCAGGCCCCCAAGGCGCCCTCCAACCTGGACATCTTGGAGCAGCACACCAGGGACGTGCTAAAGTGTCTGGAGGTGGGCTCTCTGGGGGAGGTGAGCTTCAACAGAGTTATTTTGTCTATAAGGTGACCCTTTGTAGACTTTCTATTATAGAATTAACTGGCGAATAATAAAAATTTGAACAAGGTGATTAACAACCACTCTGAACCTCTAGGATCCAGATTTCTGTGCCAAGGTTTATGGGAAGTTCAACAAAGTGTCAACTGCATCGGCAGCAGCTGTTGCCGAGTCCCTGGAGGACAACCATCTTCGGCTCATGATGGTCAACGGAAGAATCATCAGGTGAAACTCTTTTTAGTCAGCACTTCGGTGTTTTTCTAATTAAAGCAGAATAAAACAGTCAAACTGAAAATGTTTGACTTTAACTGCAGTTGATTTTTTTATTATTTTTGGTCAACATAAATTTTTTTGATTACCGTATTTTCTCGAATACAGGTCGCACCTGAATATAGGTCGCATTGTCCAATCATTGCCAAAAAATTGGAAAAAAAAAACATATATAGGTCGCACCCGAATATAGGTCGCACCTACGTCAAAATGTGGACCGTGTTTAGCTCTGCTGCAAATGTCTGCCACAGGAGCGCACAGCAAGGCTTTTAAGAAGATTAACACTTAAAAACAATTATTTGTTTGATAAAAATTATAGCAAATATGTGTCTGAGCTGAACTTTTCTTTAATAAATGAATAATTTTAGCAGGATAAACACCTAAAAATATATATTTGTTAGCTGACATTATTGTAAGAGTGTGTCTCAGTTTAATTTTTGTTAATAAATGATTACAAATCAGCTTATTTTATAAAAAGCCATAAATAGGTCGCACCTGAATATAGGTCGCAGGGCATGCAAAAATGATAAAAAGCCGCGACCTATATTCCGGAAAATACAGGTAGTTGTCAACAAATTAAAGAAGAAATTACACCTTTTGTTTAAATTCTGACGTGTATTATTTACCGTTATGTGCAGAGATGTGAGGCAACCAGGAAGCAGTCCTGAAAAGACGGAGGATGAGCATTCCGGTGGTCACAGCCCTCTAAAAAGTCGTGTGGTTGTGAAGTTGGAGAAGACGGAGGGCAGTCGAGAGCAGCACAGCGCAGCGGAGAAACCCACGCTCCTCAGTAAGCCGGTGTCTGAGCTCGATAATCAGTGTTAATAATTATTACCTGTTCAACTGATGGTCTGCTCCTCTGTGTCCCAGGGGGCCTGGTGCTGGTGAAGAATGAACTCAGGGAAGACGTCTCAGGACAGTCCAGTGTGTCTGACGTGGAGTCCGACAGCGATTCTCCCACAGAAGTAAATGATTTACAGCATTTATATCACACATTTTTCATATTGTAAACGAGTCCTCGAGGCTCAATGGGATTAACCTGCTTAAATAAAGCTTGAATGAATGAATATAATCGCAAAAAGTAAACTCCAGTTATTGGGGACTGCCATTGCAATGCATTGGAGAGCAGTGCATGTGAATGTTTCCTATCAAAATCACAAATCCAAGATGGCCACCAACGCTACTTTTAAATGGCTTTAACTCAGCCATTTTTACACACACAGAGCTGAAATTTGGTGACGTTATAGCTGAAAATGTTCCCTATCCCATACTGAATTCAAATAAAAAAACTCAAGATGGTCACCTTAGCTAAAAAGGAAAAAAATTCCATAATTCAGCCATTTTTAGAGCTATTCAGCTGAAATGTGGCGTATTGGTAGCTGAGAACGATCCCTAATGGGCTCACTGGAAATAAAAAATCCAAAATGGTCAACTTAGCTAAAATGGGAAAAAAGATGATACCTCAGCCATTTTTAGAGATATTAAGCTCAAATTTGGTATAGTGGTAGCTGAGGGTGAACACTGAACACAAAGTACTGTAAAATCAACTACATGTATTCAAAGTTTCTCCAGGAACTTTCTGATTTAAACTACATCCCCGGTTCTGAAAAAAAGTTGAGGCATTGGAAAAAATGTAAATGTAAGCAGAATGCAATGCAAAATCCCATAAATTACAAATAACTTTTTGTTTTATTCACAATTGGGCATGGTAAACATCAATTGATAGCCTTTTAAAGAGGCTGAATAATTAAATTTGACTAATTTGCAAAAAAATTAAAATAAAGAAAACACCCACCTGTTTAAAAATATTGGAACAATTTCAGCCTTCAATTTCAAAAATTTCCCCCCAAAATCTTCAACTCCAGGAACAGAATATTTAGGTGACTTTAACTTTTCCATAATCTGCCATTCCTATCAGGTTTATTAGACTCACAAATCATAGTATTGTTTTTATTTACATTTTACACAATATCCCAACTTTTTCAGACATGAGGTTGTATTTAATAGTATTATTTTTTTATGTATTCCAGTGCTGTCGGTATAATCCCAATTCAAACTTAGAATGAAAGTCAGTCTTTGGGTCTTTTATTTATTTTTAATTGCTGTGATTACTAAAGGAACTCCTTTAACTGTTTCATTGATGTAGCAAAAAGCGTCGTCGTCGTCGTCATCCTCATCGGACGAGAGTTCCCAGGAGGAAGAGGAGGAGAGGGGCTCGTGTCAGCAGACAAGCTCAAGGCATATCATTGAGCTGGACCAGTCCGGTCAGAAACTCAGGCACAAACAGGAACCACTCAAACGGTGAGGAAAACTCACTCTAAACGTTGAAATCAGGTCACGTTTTTAAAGTGATGTCGGTGATGATGGGTTAATGCCTCCTGTAGAGAACGTCCTACCTCACCCAGCACAGAAGAGGCCATTCAGGGGATGCTGTCTATGGCTGGTCTGCTGTGCTCCTCCGAGCCAGGTGAGGAACGCTCGCCCTGGTGGTCCAGTCCGAGCCAACACTCGCTGCAGGAGTCGGCGCAGCACCACCACAGACTGCAGGGGGGCAACAGCTCCATGGACAGCCAGGGCAACAGCGGCAGTGAGACCTGGGACAATCAAGGGCTCCCCAGCCCAGAGACGGATTACCAGTACTGTGACCCCTCAATGTCCCCACCACTGCACCCTTCAAAGAGGCACGCCCCCAACCCTCCACCTGTCAGCAACCAGGCCACAAAAGGTTGGAAAATCACATTACCGTATTTTCCACCGTACACGTCGCAACGCCCCATAAGTCGCATCAGTCCAACTCTGTCTAACGAAGTGGAAAAATACATAAATGCGTCACTTCACCGTATACGTCGCATCTATTATGCATCACCGCTGACAACCTGGAAATGTGGGGGTCGGTGTTGCGCCAAAAATCGATTGTCTGCCAAATGGCGGCCGCAGGAGTGTGCACGGGAGGGTTTGAACAACAATTTAATAAGATTAACACTTATAAACAATTGTTTGCTTGAAATTATATAAATATGCAGCAAACTTATGATGTTGAGGGCCACACTGGGTTAAACTCGGGAATCTTTGTCCGACGCGTGTTTCCAAACTGACGTCACTCCAGTTCACTTCATGTTATGATCGGTTTATTCCTTTTCAAATGTCCATGCTTTAAACATTACACAGACTGAGACACATACTGACCAGGTCCAATGAACTCATGAATGCTTAGTGGCATAACTCTGTCGTATTACCAGTCAACAGAAAATATGGCGCAACCAACTTCCTCATCCATACAAAGCCAGAACGCCAGTCGGCACGCCATTTACTGTACATCTGGTGACGGACACACCCACCACCCAAGCGTTAAAGCTGCGTGCTCACCTGTCAAGTCATCATTTTCTTATTTCACTAATATGGCTCTTACATTGTAGTCAAGGTGTGTCTCAGTTGAACTTTTATTTAATAAATGCACTTTAATGGTCAAACCAGCTGCATTTCACTGGAGCGGTGCAGGAAAATTAAGCTGATTTGACGGTTGCTCCAGGCGAGCTGGACAAAGGTGATTTACCTATTACATGACGCAACAGCATGCCATACTCGAGTGCCATTTAACAATTGAAAATGGTAGTGTTCAGCATTTTCAATACGGTTCTACTAAAGACAGATTTGACATCTTTTCACAGAGCGAGCAGTGAACTGATTCTAGTTTGTGTGTAATTTTACAACGAACAGGTAAACTCCCTTTTCAGCAAGAAAAAGAACCTTGTTTCGTCCTACCGGTACTTTAAAATAATAATCTTAAATATGTCACAGTTGTGTTATTGTAGCTAATTATAAACAAATAGTGAGATTTCAAGTTGTATTGTGCATCTGGATCATTTACTTTGTCCATAGTTACCTTATAAATTTAGTCACATTTACTTTTGTTTTTTTTCAGGTAAAAGGCCTAAAAAAGGAATGGCCACCGCTAAGCAGAGACTGGGCAAGATCCTAAAAATCAGCAGACACAGCCGTGTCTTTGTGTGACCCCCCCGAAAACCTTAAAGGAGAATTGACTATAAAGGGTTTACTTGAAGGAGAAGAAGAAAATTGTATATTTGTTATTAATCACGTTTGTGATTTGAAAATAGGGGTTGTGGGGTGTGGACACACTGCCTGAAGACGACTGTAAACAAAGCGCGACACGTGAAACAGGCTCACCGTGCATGGTTTGGAGACAGGGTCTTGGATGTGGAGAAAAGCAAACGCACAACCTCACAACAAGCACACTACGAACAACGGGGTGAAGGGAAACGTGAAGCTTCTGAGGGCATTCAACGGGGACAAAGTCCACCAGACAGATGCTTCATCCAACAGGGACTTCAGAGATCATCTGCACGCTTGGATTGTTTTTTTTCATCCTGCTTTCGTGTTTGCTTCTCCAAAAGCAGCAGGTGAAGCTCAACTGCATCGGAGTTCTTTGACCTGGAAAAGCGGTGCTACGTGAAAAGAAAACGTAGGCAGTGAACTATTTCAAATGGTGCTTATCGTTTTTCTCCACTCATGCTTCTCTCTCAGCCCTCACCTTCCTCTTTCCTTCCCTTTTTTAAAAATCTCAATCACACCAGCAATGACTTTGAGGAGAGAGGGAAGATTGGGAGGCAGCGCTCAGACGCACGGTGTGTGCTGTTCAGTCTGTAGCGGACTTTGCACTATTTGGTGCAGAATTGCTCTCGTCTGCACCAAGTTGCTAATTAGAGCTGAAAAGTTGCTCCAAGTGCTGCCTCTCTGTGAATTTGTGTTCAATAGAATTCGAGTCGTTCTCTTTGAAACGAGTCCGGTTTAATTTATTTCTCATTTGATCTGTTTTTTGTGTGTTTGTGAATTTTTATGACTTGTGTATTTATTAATTGAAAGAATCAATTTTATTATGAAATGATGGAAATCTCAGCTATTCTGTTGAAATTTTTTTATTTTCTCTTTTTGGGGCTTCTTTTGTAATCTTGAAGATCGTTTTATTTTTATGTAAATGTGGCTGTTTTGGTCTGTTGAGTAGTTCACCTACAAACTTTTCCCTGTTATTGTCACAAACGACTTCCTTGGAGCCTGTGTTCTAGTTTGGTCTGGATTCATTTTGTATTCTCGACTTTTAGCGGTGTGTTAACAGAGATTAGGTTAAATCTACACCTGAGTGTTCTCGGTTAGTGCCACTTACCTTTAATTAGCAAAAAAACTAAACATGTATCTGAGCCGCTGCGGTTGATCCAAAGGAGTTGTTCAGTAGTTGATAATAAGGAACTTTAATGGGATGAGTGGATAATTTAGTTTTTTATGCCAGTGCTGATGTGAAATGTGTGTTTTGCTCTGGGTGCGCAGTTCTTCACTCTCAGGGAATGATGCCATGGACATAACCTTTGATTATCCACCAGCCACATCATGGATGCAGATAAAATGCCCTCAGCTCGAGACTTAAAGGATCTCCCTCCTGCTTTGAAAACGCTGGTTTGTTTCCTTTAATACGTTCAAATTGCACAAATCCACTCTGCGTAAGCTTTTCTCGTTTAGTCGTTGTCCAGCCTAACTGGAGTTTGGTATTGTCCCTCACACTTCCCACACATTCTGCTCAGTGTTGCTTCTGAAACATCAAGCGGACTAACCACAGATTACACTGAGGTGATGCCGTGTAGCTTTAAGACCGTTTTGTTGGAACAGATTTTGGAAAGCTTTGCTCAGGTTGACCTGCGAGTAACTGTGTGAACAATATCTCAGCCCTAATGAGTTTTTCATTTTATTTTTGAATAAAGTTGGTGTTAATCACAGGGCTAGGGTAATTACCTGGCTTTATTTTTCTTACACTACACCTGACTTTGAACTTTTTGCATGCCAAGTCGTCGTAAAACAAGCTGGCCCGCAGGCAGGGTTTCTTATAAGCTGTAGTATTCACTGCACCTGATTTATCCCCCCCCCCAATACTTTATCAGCATTTGTGTTGTCAGTTCTAGATTTTTCCAGATTTAAATGGCTTTTAATTTGATGATACAAACACTGGCTAACTGTGACACTGTTGATGCGTTGCATTTGTTACTGCATTTCAAATTTTGTAAATAAAACTGATGTAATAAAATGGGGTATTTTTGTCTTAACAATTGAAAACGGGTTAACACGTTGTTTTTAGTAAACCAGACTTTTTTAACTTAAAGATAAATTTATTACAATTTTCAGAAAATCCAGAAGATTTCCACAAAGACTCCATGTGGTCATCTGCAAAAAACAAAACAAAACGCATGGTTAAATTAAGCTCAACTTCAAAGAGGATCTGTGCAGAAACACTTGAACAAGAATGTTTTTATTTAGCTCATGGGAGCTGCAACAACGTGCAAAAGTCCTGAGCGAGTTATTTATTTGTATTTTGCTTCCAAAAAGACAAACTTCCTAGTTGTTTTTGCAAAGTTGTCTTGATCAGTAGCTATCTAAATTTTCTGGATATACCTTTCAAAGTTTATTTCAATAACAGCTTTCCCCTTAAAATTGCAAAAGAACTTTGTTTGCCCACAAAAAACTAAATTGTAAATGAGGAAAGAACAAAAATGTCTAAACAAATGTAAAATTATTCAAGTGATTTTGAGGGTGCAATTACTGTTACCTACACACTTGACCTGAGATCCTGCGTCCACATATGGAGACATTACATTTTGGCTTTGCTGTAGCTTATACTTCACTCTGTAATGTTATACTTTGTTAAGCCATGTTAATGTTGTGCTATGCTGTAAAATAAGCCCAATTTCCCCATCTGAGGACTTTTTATTTATTTATTTTTAACAAAAGTATGTCATAACCATGTAACAAAATACAACTTCTTGTTTGAAGAGGAAGCTTTATTTATACACAAATCAGGTCCATCTAATCACAAATATCTAGAGATGCATTGCAAACCAGAGCTCGGGTCTCAGGAGGTTAAACCTGGATGTGTCTGTTCTTTGCACTTGTTTGTTAATTCATCTAATGCAGTTTTTTCTCAAACACGTTCCGTCTTTCAATCATCTAATATTCCTTTCTTTTAGAATGCCAAGATATGCCATGTTTTAATCTTGGAGCTCTGTTTAAAAATGGCTCATGTCTCATTGAAAACGTTTTTTTTAAACCACCAGAAAGCAAGAACAAATGCTAAAATCCACGTCCAAAGAAATCTGGTTCTACAGAGACAAGTGAAAGGTTGAGCCTGTTGCATAATGCTGAATACAGTATAAAGGAAAATTTAATATCTCAGCTTTAATCTAAAACTGGTTTTAATCCTTGGCTGCAGTTGAACAAATATTGTAAAGAAAATTAAAAAATCATTTGATTAGAGAATATTAAATGTATGTACAGTCAAAGTGAAATATTTTTTACAGTTTGAAAGACATTTTTCTTGATGTTGTGATTAGAAAATTATTGCAGTTAACATAAATGTTATGCTAGAATGACCAGTATGTTTGATACCGAAAGTGAAAAGATCACCTTATTCTTCATCTGGTGGGATACCAAGCTCTTCATCAGTCCACTGAGAGGCATCTGGCCAGGGGAAGTGACCCTACAGACAAGAGGTAAGAAGTTTTATTTATCCATTTTCCATTTATTTTGATAATTGGTGCAAAAAAAATGCTGCCATGTTGACTGAAGCTACACAAGTTTGTACAGTACAGTAATGCATTTTTCAGAGGTGAAAGGTCTTATTAATATGAAGTTTTATTCCTAGACTCTGAAACCAAAAAGGTTTGTTCATGTCTGAACTATATTTCCAACTTCCACTCAGATCTACTATTTTAATACATTTTAATGTTTTCAATCTTTCACAAGAACAAAGCCAGGAGCTGGTTATACACCTTAATTTTCTAGCAAGCAGACAAGTATTACTCACAAACACTGCATCTGGGTCGTGCCAGAAATGCCAAAGGATCCAAAACCACATGCCCGCACTGAGCAACTCGGAATCCCGCACTTGTTTCTTTGTCACCTGTGGAGCTTGTCTGTACCGTGCTTCAATGTGCGGTGCGTCGCTAGCTCTGAAATAATACAAACAAAGCTGCATGAGACTGAACGAGAACTAACATTTATATGTATATATGTATTCGCTGTGGTAATATTCATCACGTTAATTCCATTTATCCAAGCATTACAGTAGATGTTGTTGTAGCCGAGATGCTAATGCTAGCCAACTCACTTTCTCCTCAGCATGGTTCCTGGGCCGCGCCTGAGCAGCAGAGTCCCCGTCCGAAGGACTGCGAAGCTCCGTCCAAAAGAGGACATAGCTGTTTATTCAACAAAACTCCGTCTTCTGGCTGTTACGTTTGGATTTGGGCGAAACACCGCACCAAACTCGGAGAAGTCACCTTCTCTTGACCACCTAGCCGTGACCGGACAGGAAGCGTTTAGCTTTGTTTGTTCGGCCCTTTCGTCACAGCGCCCCCTCTGGACTGCTGGAGAACTGTTTGGGCAATTTTTGTACAGTACATACAGCTTATGTAGTGTTCTGTAGTTCTGTGTTTAAAAAAAAAAAATATATATATATATATACGTATACAGTATACATGTACAGTAAAAAAAGTAAATGTATATATGTACTGTATATGTATATATATAAATTATTAACACACAGAACTACAGAACACTATAAGCAAAAATATATACAAACTCTCGTGAAGGATATCATAACTACAATTTACAAGCTAGGGGGCGATTTACAAAATGATGAAAGTTGAGAGATATACAGTATGCTATACATGTCAAAATACAATAAATGAAAAAGTACACAAAGGAGCAGGACAATATTAGAAACTTAAAACGGCAAGTTTTTACATAACTGTTGTGAGATGGTTCTAGTAGTTTTCCCGTTTCTTTATCTACTTAATAATGAAGAATAGTAAGACTTGAATTCGTTCATGAAACATGGGAAGGAGGGCTTATTATCCCTCCACTTACTACAATGAATGTGGTACTTTGCTAAAAGGACGACTATATTTATGGCATCAGAGTAAGCTGAGCTTAAGTTGTCTACATAGAATAAAATGGCATCAATATCAAAAGAGGGAATGTTGAGTTTTTAATCCAGTTTGTGATGTCAGTCCAAAAACTTTGAGAATACTGTAATGACATGAAAAAAAAATGCTCAAGGGATTCACCTTCGGATTTACAAAAGGTACACAAATCAACCTCAAATTTGAATCTTCTGTGCAGAAACATGGCTACGGGATAAATCTTATTTATTTTTAAACGGTTTTCTTTCACTTTAGGGGATACTGGCCATTTGACAAATTTAGAGTGAGCAGAGGTCACCATGGTCCCATGATTTATATTGGGAGTTTCTTGAATGAATTTTTGTTATAATCGTAATAAATCGTTTGTCTCATACATTCCTTGATAATCTTGTCATTGCATTTGAAGTCAACTAAGCTACCGTATTCATTTACTTTTAGTGTGGGCATCGAAACGGTCACTTTTGAATAAATAATGCTTGTGCAACTTGGAACGAGTTTTTTTTTTTTTCAGCTTCACATGATGGTTTTCCCCATCTATTCTAAAATTAGGTTACAGTACTTGGAATTTTTCTGTTTTAACGGATTTTGAGAAATTTTCCAACCCATTAAACTCAATTGACCTTTTCAGTTTAATGCGCACAGTATTTGCATTATACGTCTAATTCACGTTCGTTGAAATACAATCTAACAATCACGTAAATTCTGTGTATATGGTCTCTAAAACAGTGTTCAAGTTTAAAAACACACTTATTCCCCGTCTTTTGACACTGTGTGAGTTGATTTTAACTTGTCTATATTAATTTATTATATTTACCTCTGTGGATCTATGTATTTTTTTCTATGTTCTTTGCGTCTTTGTTTCTGCTTACAGCACTTTGGTTGGCCTTGTTGCTGTTTTTAGATGCTTTATAAGGAAAGTGGTATGCCTGTTTTTGGTGTGCTCTGCAGTCACTTCGACATCTGGCAACATACGCATAGCGGATACAGTATACTGTATAGCTGTCACAACATACAATACCAATACAATAATATAATTTATAATGATATTAATAATAATTTAAAAAAAAAAATTTTTTTTGTTATTATAAATGTTAAGGTCTCTTTTGTAAGTTAGTCCCAAGGTTCAATGGTGGCGCAACTGGTAGAGCTGCTGGCTCTCAGCGAGAAGGTCACCGGTTCAAATCCCGGCCGGTCCGGGGGCCTTTCTGGGTGGAGTTTGCATGTTCTCTCCGTGCATGCGTGGGTTTTCTCCGGGTGCTCCGGTTTCCTCCCACAGTCCAAAAACATGCATGTTAGGTTGATTGGTAACTCTAAAATTGACCCTGGGTGTGAGTGAGACAGGTCCCTCTTGTAAATGAGTCCCCGTGGCTCTACGAGAATAGCCTGTATAAATAAAGGTTGAATGAATTAATGAAAAATGGGATTAACCTGTCTAAATAAAGGTTGAATGGGGGGAAAAAAATTACGACATTCGTATATAAAAGGCAGCAAAAAAATAACATGCAACAACGGGCCAAAAACGTCAGTTAAAATACGACCTCGAATACCGGAAATGGCTATGAATATATTTGTGGCTGGTTGATTATACGCATGCGCATTTGTTTACCATTTTCTGTGGTCGTTTCCCTCCGAAAACGTAACTACGGTTACTGCATTGAGCATGCATCAGGGTAGCCTGGTTAAAACCAGACCCTTGTCCTTCACTTCGCTTCGTACTAGGGTCTGGGACTTCTCCCATAGACAAGGATTTCTCCGGTAGATTTTTGACCGGACCAATCAGAGAACAGAAGGCGGAGTTTTGAACGACGTCGACTGACGTCGTCAGTTAAAATGGCTGCCGCCACGAAGGAATTTTCAAGAAAACAAGGTAAAAAACTATTATTTCTTTGCTGAGAAAAAATACATTTCTTAGCTGAAGTTATATCAGAAGTGTTCCTGAGCTTAACAGTTCCTAAATTAATTCACGAAATGGTCAAATCTGCTGGATTTAAATTGTTTCGGTTTGACATTTTCCAAACAGCCTCGGGTGCGCTACGAAAATAAATTAAAAATCGAATTTTATCTCAAATGTTTCATCCAGGCCAACAGTCAGTAAATTAGAGCCATATAATTACACACTGGTAGCAGAAAAAATATCTACCTAGTGGTTTCTGAGCAATTTATCTGAATAGCCTGGACCTCGCCAGGCTAAACTAACAAAACTCTGCCTTCTGTTCTCTGATTGGTCCGGTCAAAAATCTACCGGAGAAATCGTTCTCTATGGGAGAAGTCCCAGACCCTAGTACAAAGCGAAGTGAAGGACAAGGGTCTGGTTTTAACCAGGCTAGCATCAGGGTAACTACGGTAGGCTACTGTACTTTGTTTTTAGACCCAGTCACCTTCATAGACTTTTGAGTTAGTTGAAAATATAGGTACTTGCAGAAAATCAACTTTTCAATCTAGTTTCCTAATAGCAAAACACAATTACAAATTAAAAGAGGGACAAAATTTTCCATTCAAGTTTCTACGAGGCGTAAACACCTGCGGTAATACCTACTTTAACCACAAGATGGAGACAAAGTAAGCAATCTTGAAAAGCAGGGCTTTTGTGCCGTTTATTTTTTGTAAAATGGAAAAATCAGGTGCTTGTGTAACTATTCACATTTTGAATTTTTGAATGTCTGACTTTACAAGGTGGTTTCCCTCATTTTTTGGCAACTTGCTTTTCCCCATCTCAAACATGGCTTGAACTCGCAAAAAAAAAAATAAAAATTACAAAAACGCGGGTCTCCCTCCTGTTTTGTGCTCGTCGTTAAAAGTAACGAAGTATTCAGGATACGAAAACAGGAAATAACTTTGTGGCGTGAACGCGCACGACGACACCGCCCAAACAGAGGGGAAGAAGAAGAAAAAAAATCCTCGACGCCATCTTGTTTCCAGTCGACGACCAATTTCACCTCATGAAAAGGAAGCTACCGTTTTACAACGCGGAAAGTACAATACATTTTCAGCGATGTGCCCAGCGTACACCTCATCTCCATCGTTGGTGTACTTGTAGCCAACTGGTTTCCCCGTTTTAAAACACAGGCGCTAATTTGACGTCGTTACCTAATGGCGCCTGTCCGTTGCTCTCCGGTTGCGCCCCTCTCCCCTCACAGCTCAGAGCCCGCCCACAAATACTGACTGCGTGATGTCATCATAAACCAGCCATTTCTCAAAAATGACCACCTTCACTTTTGGACAAGGCTCACCCACCGTGTCCATATAACATCAAAAATATTTTCTTCAAACCGCAATCGGGATGGGCGCGCACGGTCAAAGACAAATGTTTACTGTTCCAGTCATTCGACAGTGATGGTGGTATATCCTCAACAGCTGAACATTTCCGTAAAAAAAAGAAATGGTTCGACTTCGACCAAACGTTTTTATATCCCCGTCGTCTCCAAAGTGTGCGCGAGCACTTGCTGCGTGTTCTAAAGGGGAAGGAAATAATGCGCATGCGCGATAGAGACGCAGTTTGGGGGTGGGGGAGGGTCAGCAAATGGAAAGGATGATGCTGCGTTCCAGTTGCCTCGGAGGTCGAAATTACCAACCTGGAATGACGTCATCACCGAGTTAAATGCGTTCCAGTTAGCTTGTCGGCACGATGACGAAAACAAGATGGACGCCCGCTACGAAGCTGTTGTTGTTCTTGCTTTGTTGGATTATAAAAAGGTTTCCAGACCAGCAGCGAAGTTTAAAAGCAATTCTGAGGCTCTTGAAATGTTAACCAGGTATGTTGTTTTAACCAGTAGTTTTTATTTATTTATAAATAAGCTTATTTTTGTTAATTATGGTCTTGAGGCTCTTACATCTACTTTATAGTTTTAATTCGATCTCTTTTAGGATTATAGCAGCAGTACAGAAGTTATCATTAGATAAATAAAGTCAGAAAGTGCTGAACATTGTTTTTCTTTTCTTTTTACTACCTCAAACCATTAGCAGACGTTTTTATGGTTTATTGTTAAAATTGTTATTAAACTTCAATCAATCAAAACTTTATTTCAGACTCATATGGTCCATAGTAACAAAACAATTTAATTTCTTTGTATTTTAGGATGCTGCTGATACACACAAACCTACGGACACATGGAATAATCATGAAGACTATGGGAGGTGATGCTGAACATGGATGACAACACGTTTGTGCGTCATTTCAGAGTCAACAAGACCCAGTTCACATCTGTAATGATGCAGCTGCAGGAGAAAGGCATAAGGAAGGAGCACTGTCAAGGTGCAGCACCAGTCCCTGTAGAAAAGAAGGTCCTGATGTTCCTGTGGTACATGGCCAACCAGAACAGCTTCAGGGAGATGTCTGACAAATTTGATGTCTCGCAGTCCTCAGCGCACAGGATCATCATGGAAGTACTGAAGGCCATTTTGCACAATGGGACACACCTTCATCCCCTGGCCTAACGAATTGATGCTGTGGTGATGATTGTCATCATGGCAGCCTGCCTTCTGCATAACCTCTGCATTGGGGCTTCACCAGTGTGTCAGGATCACCCAAACGGCTGTCCAAGACAGGATGAATATGACTAAATTAATTCTTTACTGTGATGTGTGGATGCTGTACTTGTATTAGCTTGTCATAACTTGTCAAAAAATGTTCTAGTGTTGTTATAGTGCTGTTTTGATTAAATGTGTTTATCTGACATGCCACTCTCTCGCTGTCATTTATATCTGTGTGGATAAACCACGCCAAAAACATAAGCTGGTATAGGTAAACACATTTTACAGCTTCAAAAACCAGCTGCAAAACTTAGTTTCCCACAACAATAACACCTGCTTAAAAGTCAGTGCTTAAATAAAGCATTTCTATGTAGTAATTTTAAAACTCTGCCCGATGAGAACATGAGAGCACTAGTTTCTCTGCAAGTACATCGGTTTCCAAAAATATTGATGAAAAACTGCAGTGCATCATGACAAATTGTCGTGTTTGAATACCAGAGGTGTTCCTCTTTTACACTGAATTTACTTTCATTCTAAGTAGTTTCTTTTCATTACCTGCTTTCCTTTATTCTACTGAAAAACCACACTTATTGTGAAGTAAGACAAGAATTTGTGCATTTGTTATTTCAAATTGTTTTTAATAACATATGACAACAAGGCACAGGTAACCTGCTGTAGAGTCGTTGAGTTGCAGTAACCGGACTTGTACAGTTCAATTTTCATCCATAAAATATGTCAAGGAGTCACCATTCCTCTGGAACAAGGGACCAGGGAAACAGGTTTGTCTGCTCGGGTCCAGGAACATGTTCATCTCCATGTTGACATAAACTGCAAAGAAATATACACATGGTTAACAACAAATCACAGATGACACAAAACTAACCCACAATAATAAGTATAAATAAGGTCGATTTTCACTCTCTCTCACACACACACACCCCCAACACACACACACACAGACACACACAGCTGTGGATTGACAGGATGGTTTGGGTTTCAAGTTTTACATTTTTTTTAAACAAAATAATTGATTCTGTTAAACTGGATTCCCACCCTGACAAGCCAAGATAAATCTTGATAGACCTTTTAAAAACAGTTTATGGTGCAAAACATTAGTTTACTAGCTAAAAACACATGTAAAGGTGAACAAAGAACAACATGTTGCAGGTCTCCGACGCAGCTACATCATCAAACACGACAACAATCACGTTCGACGCTCTTTAGAAAACACAAACAGCTTAGAAACACCCTCTAATTATTAGGCGACATATCGTATAATAATCACTGTAAAGTACGAAATGTGTTACTGAGTTAATGATAAACAATGAACGCTGAACAGCTAAAACGAGTACTGTGCTAAACAACAACAATGCCGCCTCACACCCGTTTAGCGTGCCGTTGTCGACGCACAGCGGCTGTTTAAACATATCATTATCATTACTGTAAAGAACTACAGTGCCTGAATGCGTTAATGTGAAGTTACGGCTGAGTAAACCACAAAGAACAGCGAAAAAGAGTAAAAAGTAACTCTTTCACTCACTGTTGATGCGAGGAGCAGCCATCTTGAAACGATGATCTCGGCGAACTCGGGTATGGTGCAGCGAGACCGAGTCCACGAGTTGTAATTACGACCTGAGGAGGCGTTCCAGTTGATTTTTACTGCTCGGAAGCTCGTAATTACGACCTCCGAGGACAACTGGAACGCAGCATGAGACCATCCTCCCGTTAGATATGATGTAAAGGGATTTCTACCATGTTTCCAGAAAGATGACAGTAACCAGTTTACCTGGACCATACCGCTGTTGAAGTAATGCTAAAATAGTTGTAATTTGTGTAAAATCCGCACTATATTACATAAAAAAATATACATTTGAGCATTTTATCAAAACTTGATTCTTGTCATTGTGATTTATTTATGAAATCAAATGTAATTCTTCACTGGGGTTGCTAGAAATAAGTCTTATGATATTGCATATGGTCTGGTATTTGTTCACAATTTAATTATATTAAAGTTTAATGGATGTTTATTTTGCCACAACAGTCCAAAATGTACAGTTTCACACTAGAAATCAGTTACTATAATGCACATAAAAATTGTATTTGGATTATTCTGATTAATGTTAGCATCTTATATATTTTTTTTCTAGACTTTTGATATTTGAAGATTTTTTCTTCTTTCTGCCGCCTTTCATTTTATATTTTATTATCTGTTTTTATGAGATACATGTGTTTGTTATGTATTTATTTTTATAAAATGAATAAATAAATAAATAAAATAATGACCATTGTTGTAGGTAGAAAAAGTATGACAAAAAATAAAACGTGTTTATCTGGCAACCACCCTTGTGTAAACGACAATCTTGGAAGTTTTGGGAACTACAGTACAGAGAGACACTACACTACCCCTGTCAAACGGGGAGTGTAGCCCCGCAGTGTGTGGAGGCGGAGCTAGCGCGTAGAGATGGCACGGGAGGGGTGGGGGAGGCTCGTGGGGGAGGCGGAGTCTCAGCAGTCCTGGCAGGGCCGCCATTTTTGCAAAGGGAAAAGAGACTGGTTTGAGGGGATCTAATTTCTAAAACTCGCCGTTGACTGGAGCTCAGTTTGAACGGTTTGGAATTATTTCGTTTTCACGTCCGCGTACAACGAAAACCTCGCTGTTTTCGTTCATCTCGAGAAAACACGAAAAATTGCAACCGTTTCAAACGTTGGCTGGGAATCCGCAGTGTGTGGACTGAAGTATTGTTTTGGTTGTGGAAGATGCGACCGGGGTCTTACCCAGGTCCCCTATTCGCTATTTAAATCTTCCAGAGTGGACTTAAAACGGTAAGTCAACTGTTTCAAGTGGACATTGTGGAGTGAGCGGTAAACCAACCTGGAGGGGTATTGTTGTCTTTAGTTAGCCACCTGCTAACGAAGTATCTGCTGAGTTTTAACTTGCTAACGAACACCGTTAGGTCAGGATCTAATTATGCCTTGTCGTCCTTGTTCAAATGTATTTTACTCATAGGTGAACCAAGTAATTAAACTGTAAAAAGTTCCAGAGTTGGCAAATCAAGACACCAACATGCTAACTAGCGCATGCTACTAGCCTGAATTAGCTTGTCACAGACCAAATAGGGTTCTGACTTTCTGCTGGTGAATACAGTAATCACCCGCTCAAGTTATCGAGTACTGTACCGGTAAATATCACGCAGGTATTATTGATTAGACTGACCGTCATCGACAGAGTTAAAGTAGCCCAAACACTAATTAAACAAGGGGGCAGCCTGACATGGATTTGTCCACAGTAACGTCTTCATTCAGAAACAACAGATTGTCACTTGTGAGTTTCGTGCAAATACAACACGAATGTACGATTTTTCAAACGTGACACATGCAGATGTGGAGCAGGAGGTCATTTCAGTTTTATATACCGACACTGCGGGCCATATCGCGCGCAGTTTTATTCTCATATGTACAGATCATGCAGAAAATAAGGTTGTTTTTGTTCCTATTTCATTATTATTCGCGCTATTTCCACATTAGCAGAAGGCAATGC
The DNA here is from genome assembly GCA_038048925.1 of Garcialebias charrua. Classification (NCBI taxonomy): domain Eukaryota; kingdom Metazoa; phylum Chordata; class Actinopteri; order Cyprinodontiformes; family Rivulidae; genus Garcialebias; species Garcialebias charrua. Next base: position 84,078 of record JBBPBX010001297.1, read on the forward strand.
TTTTTTATGTTACAATGCAGCTTATCTGCTTCATTTAGTGGATCTTATCTATCTATTGCACAACAAAAGCATTTGAACGTAGTTGTCGCCCGCTTTGTGCACATACTAAACTTGAAGCTGTACAATTTCGTACACTGTGCTCTTTATATGATTTAAAACATTGGCAGTGAACTCACCGGGTCATTTAGGGATATCTTGTGTTTATTGTAATACTTTTAGCCAAGCAGGTTATATAAAGATGACAAAATCAAGCAAGATATGTGCTTCACTGATACAACCTTATTACTGTAATGTATTTCCGTCCAGAGAAGTGTTAATATCAGAGCAGCTGATTGAAGACCGAGAACAACGAGCTTCGTGCATGTAAACAGATACGGAAGATGTTTAGTCTGTTCAAGGCAGCAGTTGTCAAAATAGCCTAAATGCCTTGTCTTGTAACAATGAGACATTATGAAGTCGCATTCTATGAAGCTGAAGCTAAAATTAACCTTACACACGCTAAGTTGTGTTAATACGGTTCTGAGTCTGCGGGTTGGAATCAAATGCTGCAGCCGTGGGGGAGGGGAACTTCCATTTGGACATATCGCCCTGCTTAAAACGTAACCCTCTTGGCAATCTGAATTGTTCCGTTTGACCCAGCATGGTACGATTTACCGTATAAGTGTGCAGCAGACTTTGCCTCCCCCCGAGTTGCTATCTCTCGAGGCTGTTGTCGCATGTTCCTGTCTCTGACGAGCCAGGCATTAATCCACTCCTGTCGGCTGCGCATTATGCTGCTAGCTTCCGTTAGCTCGGACACACCGAGGGGGTTATTTTTGGCCACGGCGGGCCTAAAATCACGATATTCTCTGCTTCACCGTGCTCGACTGTCTCTGCTTTTGCCTCAGCGGTTAGAAAACAGTCGGGACAAATTTCGTTTCGCTTTTTTCTCCCGAGTGTCATTGCATGTCGCTTCCCCCCCACACAGCTAACACTGCATTAGGAGGCTAGCAATGCTCGGCCCTTTCATCGAGTTGACTAGTGGTAACAACACGGAAACTGTACCGATAGGGTGACACTTGGAGTAGAGTGTGTGAAATAGTTGATTAAATGCATTCTTGGGGGGGTTTCTTCCTGTGACGAGGCTCCCCTGGCTACTCGCCGTCCTGAGAAAAGCGCTCTGAAAATGGCGTCAGCAGGGTGTTGTGGTAACATAATAGCGACGTTGTACCCTCCACACCCCTATCGGCAGGACTGACTGCAGCGCCGACATACCCGCTGAGAAGCAACTGCACGACATGATTTCCCCCCTTTACTTTTAGCTCAGTTTACAATATCGTTAAAACGGTTTAGGTCTCGCTTTGATAGAAATCGCTTTATGAATGGTTTGAGTAATAGTCACTGACGATGATGGTTTCCTCCTGAAACGGATTACAACGCTCCTCTGTAACCTGCGTCATGGCTTGTGCTGTGTTGCCTGTGTTTTTTTTTTATGCTGGAGTGTGGCTGTTTTTGGTCACTGAAAACTAATTTAATCTGGCTGTGCTGTTCCCAGCATATAATCTAGGAAGAGAAACTCTATTTGAAGGAAAACCATAAAATACAATTTTTTTCCTGCAAGAAATAATCCCTACAAATTCACTGTTAGTGTTATGAAATATGTTTTATTTTGTTGAACTAAAAACACGTGCTATGTAAATCTTTTGAGTTCCTTAGAGCAGTTGTCTTATGTATTGATCACTAACTTTATATCACAGGATGAGAGGTTAAAGCAATATTATAGCCCAGTGTTTGTTTACAAACATTAAGCACATTCAACCTTTATTTAGGCAGGTTAATCTCATTGAGCCTCAATGACTCATTTACAAGAGACCTGTCTACAAACTAAAGAATGATAACAGCAACAGTAGATTTTCCTTGAACAATCAACAATAGACAATCATAAGAGAGAAATACAGATTTTTTTTTACAAGTTAAAACAAAGATATCAAAGTAGCAAAACAGACAGATTCATTCATAAAGTAAATAATGTCTTGACAGTATACAGTGTAGTATGTGATATATCACACACCAGTTTAGCCAACTGCCTCAGTTTCATCTCATATAAGAGATGCACGATATTGTATTTTTGTCCAATATCCAACATGTCAATGTGTTAAAACTGATTTGGCAGATAACAGATACCAATACAGTACTGATATTTTTCCCCCTATACCTACTTTGATGATGATGATGATGATTTATTTGTTTTCTCAGGGACAGTGCACAACAATACATTGACCTACAAAAACAGGAAAGATGCATTGTGCCAGGTTATAGTAATAATACTAATTTCCGCCTGTAGTCCCCGGAGACTAAATGGCTTTCTCTGCTGCAGAATTAAAATACATTATTTTGCACGGTCTTTGTCAATTTGGCCTGTTACCAAATGCAGATGACAAAAAGGAGCTGAAAATGATTACCATATATATACTGTATATATAACCTGCACCTTTTACTGTATATCAGTGTTATTTCAATTGAATGGCCGATGTCAGATATCTAATTTTATCCATGCCGATAATATTGCACATCCCTAATCTCATATACAGGTAGTCCTCGACTTACGACGGAGATCTGTTCCTACGCAGTGTTGTAAACCGAATTTCGGCGTAACTCGGAACATACGTACATACTGCACCTTATACATACAGTACTGTATTTTACTAAGCACTTAGCCTATCCTAACACAGTACCCTACATAATTATCAAAAAACACATACCGGTACATTTGGGAGCCATAATGAAGGGGGAAAAAGAGTTAATTTCGTACTTGGATGCTGGTGAAGCCTTTCCTCCATCCCTCCTCCGTTTTCTCCATTCGTTTACGACGTAAAACCGCCGTCCAGCTTGGTCCATCCTCTGTCTTCTCTATTCGTTCACAATGTAAAACCGCATTCACAGTACAGTTTTGTTCTGTTTTTTGAATACCCAGAGGACCAGACGTGGCTTTTTTAGAGAGTACAGGGCAGAATTCCTCTGCAGCAAAATTTTCAAAATTATAATTGTTATAATAAAATAAAAAAATTAATGGGAGATGCGTCGTAACTCGAGACCGTCGTAAGTCGAGGACTGCCTGTATATTAAATTATAGAGACCGATATTGACTCTTAAAAATCAACTGTCACATAATTACGGTAACCAATTGCAAAGAGAGAGAGAACAAATACAGTATGCTTGCTTTAATTTATTCGTTTTAAGTGTGCATGTTCTTATTAGAATTTACAAATATATATTTATATAACTTAAACAATTAATCATACTTTGTTAAATGAAAAATACATATTGGCAACAAAAAAAAATGGTGTTTGATATTGGCTATTAGGTGCCCTGATTTCTATATTTTGACTTCAGTCATTGATGAACTCATGTTGGTGTACATTTGATGTACCGGTAAATATAATGTTGATGGCTTGATTTATAAAGTGTGACTGTATAATCTTTGACTTTCTTCATACATTTTAAGTTAACCATAGACTAACTGAATACAGTAGTAACATATTAACAATTTTAAAAGTGGAAGTAAGCATATTAAAACCATGTTACAAAGCAGTTATGCTTGTCTTCTTTTACTCTATTCCTCGTGGATTTATATACCTAGATCTATACCTAGATGCCCTTTCCTTGCCAATAAATATTTTTTTATTATTTTACTCCTGATAGTGTGAAATACTTTCAGTTTTATAAATGTACCTGGGCATCACATATCAATTTTTTAAATTTGTATAACTCCAACAAGATGTATAAGACCTCCTGTATGAGTATGAACAGTTTTGTAGCTCATCACTGTGCCCATTACAGCCCTTTCAGTGTTTGTGCAGTTGTAGAGTATTGAGCTGGATGCACACTCTGAGAGAAGTGGAGAAATCTGCTCTTGCTGACGTAGTGGTAAGGCGTTCTTCTCTGCTCAGATGTTTTATTCTCAACAACAAACTGCAGAGCAGAACTTGCCCCTCTTCATCCCTGTAAAGCTCGAAGACATTTTTATTATTCAGCTTGAGACAGCAAACAGCATTTATCATTTGCAAATTCATCACAAGGAGACCAACATCATTTTCAACAGACGGTGCACAATGTTTAGAGAACACATCTCTACCTCTGTCCAGCTGACGTAAACTTCCTCCTGTCAATAATTGTGCTATCTCCTTCCACAAATTCTTCACCATTTGACCGTCTTTATAATTTTGCAGGAACAACTGGAATGGTGGCTGTATTTATTTATTTATTTTTTACAGCTTTGACCATCTTCCCCTTGGTGAAGCAGTTGAAGCAAAATTACATCATTGCGGTTCAGATCAAAGATTCTGCCCAGACATTGTGTTTAGAAATGCACAATATTGGATTTTTGGCCGATATGCTGATATGTTAAAACTTATTCAGCTGATTATTACCGATATTTTATATACGTTCCATTGTCAGAACATATCTCTCTTATTTAGGCTTATTTGCTACAAAAATTGTGCAACAGCTGTAAGAGCTGGTGACATATATTCAGTAACAGCCATATGATATGCATAGCACTTTAACACTGTACAGGTAGTCCCCGATTTACGAGCGAGATCCGTTACAACGAGGCGCTCGTAAACCGGAAATCTCGTATTTCGGAACGGTTGCCATGTCTCTCGTAAGTCCGGAATTTCGCTCGTAAATTGGAACGGTTTCGCTAGCGCGACTACAAACACTCGTTTTTCATCAAAAAACTGCTTATGAGTGCATAAAAATGATCGGAAACGTGTGTCCACATGTTTAGCTAACGAACTGTGGTGAAAAAACACATGAAAACTCAGTATTTTTTGCGTTTTTTCCAAAAATTCGCCAGCTCGTAAGTCTGGAACCTCGTAGATCAGAGCGCTCGTAAATCGGGGACTACCTGTATATTAAATGAAAAACGTTAAATGTTATTTATTAGCATTAGTCACCTGTGATGCTGTCTCACTTGTGGAGGCTTGTTCCAGGTTCCTAGCTGCAGTGTGGGATCCTCTGCACTCCTGTGCATGAAGGGCAGCCTTTTTAAGTTCAAAGTTTTTGTCTATCCGTTGTGCCGTAAGACTAATCATGCCAACGGGGCTAACACATGACGTCCAAATGTCTGTGGTAAAACTCACCCCACAAGACATGCTATCGGCTATTAGCTTCTCAATGTTGTCGGAAATGACGGTTGTAACTTATCTCAGACTGCGGATGATGTAGTGAGGCTCATCGTAGTCCACAAATCTTCAGAATCCGACGTCAAACAACAAAAAATAAAACTTCCACACTGCCGACATTTTTACATTTTCTCTCTGCTGTGAGATCGAGTGACGTCATCACGTAGCGCTGCCGCTCAAGCAAAAACAGCGCCTTTTATATCGACGAGTTATTTTAATGGAATGGCCTATGTCCGAAATAGAAAATTAACGTTAATATCGGCCGATACCAGACCGATAATACTGTGCATCCCTAATTGTGTTGAGTACACACTCTCGAAACTCAAGTGAGAACAAAATGACATGATTTTTGTCATGCAAGTCTGACAGGGAGAGCAGATTTCATCAGTTTTTGCAGAGAATCATAAAGTGTGGATGGGGGAAATAAGTAAGTACGGTAGTTTGTTGAGTCAATTTCAAGGTATTTAATAAAGTTCAAAGGTTTCTGCTAATGTGTGTAAGAGCCCTGTTGGGTCTAATTATGTTCTCCTACTACTAGACCAAATCCCAAGCCATCCTTGTAAAGAAGCCAAGACCTCTGTTCAGTTTCTAATTATTTTTCTCTTGTCTGTGTTGTATCAGAACTTGAAATGTTAAATACTCAATTGGATCAGAGTGTGCCTTATGGCTGTGTGCAGATTGCAGAACAGCTTCTCTTTGTTGTGCTGGGATGGAGAGTCGATGTGTAGTGCTCCTCTTTCTCTGCCTTTGAGACAGGGCACACTGGCTAGTAGTGTAGAGTCAGGACAGTCTCAGGTGATACAAATCTTTCATTACCTAAACCCCAAGACACATTGAGAAACGTGTACTACCAAAAAGCACATACTTAGTACAGAACTGTCCATTATTTTGTGTTTGATGGAGAAAGAAAAATAAGCCAGAAAAGGATATTGATGGACCACATATACTGTACAGTATAAGGTTTATTTGCAACCTTCTGTTTTTTCCCCCTTATTTAAAGAAACAAGCATCATATCTCTAAAACAGTAGCACTTGAATGTAGCTTACCGGTAAGTGTGTGTCTGTGAAGATACACCTCACCATGTGGGACAGCGTACCGGTAGTTGTTTCCTGGTCTCCAGTCATCTCACATGTGTATTGCCCATGTCTCGAGAGACTGAGAGAAAGCTGAATGGTTCTGGAGCCCAGTCCAGTCACATGGCATCTCAGCTGGGAGAAGCCAGGGCTCAGGTGACCTGTTTTTGTACTGCTAGCTGGGCCGTAACAGATCCCGCTTAAAACTAGCAAGCTGTTTCTCTGACAGGTGGCTTTGGTGCCAGGGCTGCTGAGGCTGCAGCCCTACTACACCTCCATAACCTCCCTGGTTACTATAGTTGCTCATGGCCATGGGTCGTAGCATAAGGCAGAGCAGAGATGTAGCATCAACTGTGATGTAACAAATGCTGCAGTTCAGGCGTAAAATTGACCATAAACACTGTTGTAATGTACCATGAGTGGCTATTACAGTTCTTTTCACCCGTGGATCCTAAGTAGCCTCTCCCTACACAAGGGCAAATAGCTTAGATTTTAGTCGGCTGTGGAGTGCATTCTTCAAATGCTGTAATTAGGTACCAGCTCCATATGTGCCTGTTTGTCAATCAATCACAGTTGCTTTCTCATTCTAGAGAACAGGCAGATCTCTCATGTTTAGTCACACGGATAACATGGGATCTAAGAAATCTCAGTCTAAACTGTTTAAAATAATTCACCCATGACCATACAAAGCTTGTTTAAACTCTGTAAGTAGCAGCACCAGAGTTTTTCTGAACAGGCATTAGAGAACTGATAAGAAAACGGTGGACCGGAAAACATGTTCTTTTTGTCTCATGATATTTTATGTGAAGAAAAAAATTAGCATTTCAACACTCAGGCACATTTGTTGTAAAAATGTTTTTACTCTCCAGTGACTGTTTTCAATGAACAAATCAGCAGGTAGAATAACCACTTTCTTTACGTCAAACATGATGCCTTTTAAGATGTATATCTTGTGTAGAGTCTGGGGTATTGCTTTACACATGCAACAACATGTTTTTTTCCCTATTGTGGCTACAATTGCTTGTGTGGATGCTCACATCCATAATCCCTGCTGTATTGATGTATGACTTCACCTTCAGGGCTGGAGTGTGGGTGTGGGGTGGGCTGGCAGCCATGGGCACACTGATTGATGAAGGGCAAGGCGGATGGAATGTGTCCCACAGTGGGCACACAATAGTGGGGAAAAAAGAGGCCTAAGTCTGTGCTCTTATCTGGGTCAAGCTTCCTGTGTATATGAATGTATTTGCACGTGTTTCAATAGTTTCTGAGTTGAGTCGTTGCAGTTCGCTATAGAGATGGTGTAAAGTCGCATTAGCTTGGAAATGGTTGCTGTGGGATCTACGGTAGTTGGAATCTCTTATTTTGCGTTGCTCCTTCCACTTCTACAGACGTCATCTGGCTCGACTGAAAGCAAGAATGAAAACACGGTTACGCTAAAAACAGAGAGGAAAGCTGTTTACTTTAGTGTCATAATTTATATATTATGGGGTGGGTTTTCCCTCCTTTCACTGCAGTACTATCCTAAATGGAAAGCTATTCCATACACAATAATGTGACTGTGTTTAGTGAGGGGAGACTGGGTTATGCTACTTGCTCCTCTCTGCCACCCAGAGTCCACCCAGGTCCTGACTGTGTAGCATCACTGTCAGACAGCCCCCTTGTTCACCTCCCCCACCCCACTGCCCTCTCAAATGGAGGAGCTTTGGAGATTTGCAAAGGTCCTTTAATTGAGAAAATATTAGTGAGAAGAAAAACTTGACAAATAAAAGGTTGATACAACCTTCCATCTTGTGGTTTGTTTTACTACTGTACACTCTTATTTTAGTTCCCTTTTTAGATTTTTAGGTTTGTTTCACTATTCTCCAAACCCTCTGCTTGTCTCCCTGTTTTCATACCAGCTGTAGGTTCAGCCAGAGCTGGTTTTAATATGTAATGGCCTTCTTGTGATTAGGAACTGTTTCTGCGGCACTCCCCTTCCTCTCAGTTCTGCGTTACTGTCTGAGGTTTATTTAGGAAGTGCATAGAGAGAGAAAAATCTGTCTGGGCGGGGTGACTGGGTGAAGGAAGGGTAGGGAGGGGTGCTTTTTCCCCTTTTGGTTGCATTTCTCCATGGTGATGGGCTGCTCTTCTAGAGGAAGTAGGAGGAGCAGGCGGAGGCAGTCACAGCGAAGCTCAGATTTAGTCAGGAATGTGGCTGTTCTGTACTTTTTTTCCTTCGACTTTTGTCGGCGTGGACTATGTTGGACTTCAGCACATGCTTACACAATGAGAACCTTTTTTTACTGAGCAATGTTTGAAGGGAAAGGGCAGGATGTCATCTGTTTCTGTGAGCTGAGGGTCTGTCTTATGTTTGACCATGAGTTTCTGCATGTGAAACTTTGTAAATAAAAAAAATAAAAAATCATGGCATTCAGCAACATAAGCTGGCTTGCAAATAGGGCAGAGTGATGTTGCCACCAGCTGGATTGTTAAATGCGAGTTACTGAAACTGACAGAAAATAATCACTAGAAGGACATCCACGGTACTACTGATTAACCCTTGGGACTAATTCAAATTTCCATCGCATCCAACCGACCTTAGGAAACAAACAGCTTGCTATCCAGATATTAAGGTAAAATTCTATGTGGTAGTAGCTGAGCATCACCTGAAGTGTATACTTCCAAGTGCTACCCATTTCACATAATTTTTGCTTAAAACATTGGTATTATCTGTTGGTTTGAACCTATTTTCTTAGTCTCATGACCCACTGGACTTATTTTAATGAAACTTTCAGAAAGTAAACATTGTCTTTACGTCAACATTTGTAGTCATTCCAATTCAAGATGGCTACCACAGCTCTGAAAAACTTACTGTAATAAACTCAAATGAATGTTGCTCAGTCAGGTTTACAGACTTTAAGCTAAATTTACTGTAGATGTAACCGAGTTATCCTCAACAAGCTCTCAATATCACACAAGACCATACATTTATAAGACTTGAAGAAAACCGCTAAATCTGCTTTTCAGCAGGAGATCATCTCCGTTTAATTCTCTGGCATGAAATAAATCATGAAAATGAAACTATGAAATAAAGGTGAAATGGGAAAAAAAGGTAACGGGTGATCTGTATTCCTTCAAGGAGTGCTAGGCTTTAAATATTTATAGCTGGCTGGTTAACAACCACCACAAGTGAATGTGCTAACCATTTAGCATAAAAGGGATAACGTTTACCATCCAAAGAGTAAACGAGCTGCTGTAGAACAGATCTTTTATTTTCTCTGCCGCCACATTGGACCCTTCTGAGGGCTTACGGTAATACAGAAAGTTCCTTCACAAAACGCTCATATTAAAGGTGGTTGCTGCATACAGAACCAGGAGCACATTTGAAAGGGGATCCCATCGGAAGCCTTGCATGACACATATGTCTTGTTTCTTTTGTTTGGCCCTGGAGCTGACTGCTGTCATATCTGTAACTTACTAGTTGTTGCTCAGGTAGTTTGTGATAATTAATGCTCAAAGATACCCTATTAACTGAGCGACATTTAGTGGGGCTCCTTCAGTTTTGCTTTTCCTCACCATCAGTTAGTTTTGCAGTCAGGGCTGACTGCTAACATGCTCATGAAATACAACGTTTCCACACAAGTCACACTGGGTATGCATTTGGAAAAGTCTCTCATAGTGGCATTCTTTCTTCTCGGAGTCTCATGGACGAGCAGGGACAGGATTATTTTGTGCCCGTACTCAATACCTGATCTGAACGTACACCTCGAACTGTGATTTGAGTTTTTGTTTAGCCGCAGTTTGCATGAACAGGCGGAGGTGTGACCTTCAGCCTATTTTGTCTCAGCATCTGTCCCTCCCACTAATCCTGCTTATCAACCGAGCTCTCTGTATCAGGGACAGCAACACTGACACATGCTCTTGTCTGGATTCATATTAGAAGCAAACACGAGTTAAAAATATCATCTGATCCCTTTTTTGTGCATTGTTTGTTAATTACCCATCCGATTGCTTGGGGACACAATTAAATATCACTGCTTTTATTGATGTGTAGCTAATGGCAGTCATCTTTGGTTGGCCTTGTCACTGTTTTAAGTGCTCTATAAATAAAATGGTATGGTATCTTAAAAACGGGGACTTTCATATCAATAACGTGTGAACATTTAAATGGAGCAGATTTAATAAAAGTATGTGTAGGATAGAGCTTTCCTCTCAGTCCAATGAGACTGGGGGTGGCCTGGCCTCTACTTTCCATTTTCCTCCATGTGTTCTCGAAGTCGGGCTGCTGTGTTCTCTTGCTCCCCTCTGTGGGAGTTTTTTTTTTTTTGTTGCACTGCAGCCTGATTCATTCCTCTGGCTGATAGTGCGTACAGGTCGCTGTAGCACAGATCACTGCAGCTTCTCAGGACTTTAAAAATCGTACCCTCGTGCATTTCACTTGTCACTATCAGTCTCGTCGTCAGGAAAGTGGGGAAGTCCTTGCAAACAATTGTCTGTCAAATTATGAATCGTGTGCTGGAAATACCCCCTTTTCACTATGATTGGTAATTTCATTTTTCAAAAGTGCTGTAGATGTATTTGTTCATGGAATGAATAAAGTATTTTGGTCATTATCTTTTTATGCTGTCACGTAAAATCAACTGATGTTTTTTTTTTTGTGTGTGTTTGTCCCCCTTTCTTTCCATCACTCACATTTTTAGGCCTTGTGGATGCACTTAGATGTCTGCAATGACTGCTGTGGCTGGCATGCCTCAGTGTTTTGGACTCCCTTTTTCTGGACTCAGTAGGACAAGAACTGATCAGCAGAGAACGTCATGAGCATAGTCATCCCAGTAGGGGTGGACACAGCAGACACCTCATACCTGGACATGGCTGCAGGCTCAGAGTGAGTACTACTGTTCACACATTTACTGTACACCCCATCCACACTCACACACCTCCTTTAATCCAGTCCTGCATCTCTGGTCTGAGCTTTCGCTAAACTTGCATTTTCAGTTTGAATCCCCACCTCACCTATCTGTGGTGTCAGTCACATGTTTGAATCTGTTTTTGCAGTTTTTATGTTTTTTCCGCAGTCGTTTTTTATTTATTCGTTAATTTTTTTCTCATGCCTGAGCATGCCTACTGTAAAATGCCTCATCTCTGGTCCAAAGGACAATCCTGTTAGGTTGGACTTCCGCTCAACTATTTTCTATAACCTAGACATACTGTACAGTGTTGGGCTATTGTCTAAAATTGCTCTCTCAGAACAGTTAATAAGCCCACAGTGTGTCTTGTTTTTGTAAAACTAAGTATAACCAAAGCATTAAATAAAAATGTGACTTTAGTGCTTCGTTTCCAAAGATGCAGCTTGATGTTTGCCCATGTGTACACTGCATTCAGTCAGTGAAGCAGAAATGATGCTTGGAGCCATGGTAACAAGCTTCCTGTTGCCCCTCCTCTTCGTTCCCATAGTCTTGTCAAGGACATTGCTGTTTTTTTCCCCTGGTTGAATAAATTAAGCAAAACATTCGCATATGACTAAAGAATAACCCACGTCATCTACTTGTGGAGGGGCTTCTGTCTCTTTAAAGGAGGGACAGCCCGCCCCTTTGCCTTCATCAGAACTGTTGCCGTGACAGCTTGAGTTGCTATGGTATCTGCCTCACTCCCCTCCCTCCATTTTGCACTGCGCATGGCTTTTTGCCATCGCCATTGCCCTGAGTGACAGGTGGTCCTCACACAGATATGGCGTCTTAAACGGTCTCAGCGTGTCCCCCTTCCCTCCCACTTTGGGGTCTGGAAAAGCCCCTTATGCCTCGACACTCCCCGACTTATTCTTCGTGTCGGCTCTCCGAGTCCGATCGCCTGCTGCAAATTTATTCAGAAGCAAATAACAGGCTTGAAGGGGGATTTCACCGGCTGCTGCCCAGGTTCAGTCCAGAGCGGAGCTGGACACGCTCGTATACACACGGCTCCGCTGACGATTCAGAGTGCCAGCTGAGTCTGGCTGCTCACTAGAGAACAGCTTCACGTCATTTTCATGTTCCCCTGAAGTCTGCAGCAGGAAGACCAGCTGTGGGCTAATGCAGCGTATGTCCAAACTGACAAAGTCTGGCGCTCATGCTCTCGCTATCAGGATACGTTGTGTTGCCATAGCAGCAAGTGGGGTCTCTTCAGGAGCCTGCTCTTTCTATGCTCCTAATTTCTCCAGTCTCCATCTTTTCCCACTTTGCTTCTTCAGGCTCGCTTTACATCTGTCTCTTTTGAAATGCCTAAAATATAAACTATATTTAGCACATGCCTCACCAGTATCTAAAGTTTAATTGGAACTTATTCACGCTCTTACTAATTTTCAGATACATGCTATAGGCAATAGATGATCATAACAGAATGTATGCCTGCAACCCAGCCCATGTGTACTGACTTTACACATTTCAGTAGTACGTAGTGACATGAATGAAAGAATCTCTTCAGCTACATTATGTGCTTCCTCTTTCACTCACCATGCTGGCCTACCTGCATTCTGTCAGTGTGTGTGCATCTTTTCTGTATTTTGACCTAAAAAGCTAATCTTCTATACAAAAATTTAAACAACAATAGACATAAACAAAAAAGTAAAAATAAATAAATAAACAATTTAACAAGTTGCAGTCTGTGGCTTGTTTTGAGTAGTCTTTTAGTTGTAACTTTTTGCACATTATCTATGTGGCAGTTGATCTGATGTGTTTGCACACGCCCCTTTCTTTGGCACCGCCTCCAGACCTCATGCACACACTTACGTTTTCACTTTGACGGAGAGGAGTTGAGTGGTAATGCACAGGAAGTGTTGCACAGTGCTCTTACGGCGTGCAAGAAGAGCAATAGGGCTGAGAAGAGCTTACACAGGTACTGTAGCACTAAATTACCTTGAACTTAAGACAGAGCTGGGCTGAGGAATTAATAGGATTGTAAGACACACGTTCGATTTAAAAAATAAATATCTGAACGTCTTTTTTTTAATTCACCTATACACTATTTCACAATCTGCTGTCCTACCTGAACAGTAAAATTTGTCAATTATTAATTCACACACTTGTGCCAGCATGCACAGCCAGTTCAGAGAGTATTGTATGTTTTTATTCAAATGGAGGCCTTTTAAGTGAATTTTACCTTGTTAAACAAGCGCTGCTGGCTATGGCCCTCTCAGAGTTTTAAACTTTTTTTTAATTGTCACAAGACACAAGCCCATTACACATACCCACTCTTTGTCTTTTTATTTACAGAGGATTTTTGAGCAGTTTTCTGTGCAACGCTGTTAAAAGAAGGGTCATGTGTGTGTTCACTTGACTGAACATGTGGACCGCATGGTTTTTTCCCTCCGTTCCCCTCCTTCATGCCTGACCATGTTCTCACACCATCTATTTTGCCACCTCCATGCTCTTCTTCCTCTAGCACCCACCCCCCTTCAGCAACTGAAAAATAGATTATTCATACAATAATAAGGGTAGGTTAAACTGGTTCTATCAGCTGCGCTGTGAACTTGAGGAAAGTGGATCTACAGGTTTGGCATGAATAGACTTACTAAAAACATGTGTACGTTGTTTGTGTGTGCACGAGAAGCCGTAAATATTTCTGATGTGCATCTGCTTTGTAAATGCAAGTTGAGCGATGAAAGCCTCAGTTTATATTTTTATGCTTAATAGTTGAGGTGACATGACAGCATGCAGCGTGTTGTTGTCATACTCGTATTCAGTCCGACAGCACCAATTCCTTAAACCAGTTTCTTACTGAGCTGCGACTAGCTCGTAAAAGGCACTCGCACGGAGGTCTTCAAACTTTAAGGGTCTCCAAAATGTCCAGATATTTGTGGGGGCTCTCAGTTTCCTTGTGAGTGTTACAGAAGCTTTCAGTCTCGTCATTTGAGTTTAAAACGTCTTCCAAACATTTGTGCAATAAATGTTGTTCAAATAGTAACAAAGTTATTGTGGGCGTCTCATGGAACAGGTCCCTCTTGTAAATGAGTCCTCGTGGCTCACTGAGACTAGCCTGTATAAATAAAGGTTGAATGAAAGGAGGAGGAGGAGAAGAGACATTCAAGGCCCCAAATGTCCAAGTCTCGTAAAAACCATACTGATAATTAATAACTATTAATGCACTGGTCCAAATGTGCTACCCCCCCCC